>PVJL010003379.1:0-148824 GCA_004026885.1 Lyroderma lyra
CTTTATATATTTTAGATATTAGACCCTTATCTGATGCATTATTTGCAAATATTTTCTCCCATTCAGTTGGCTGTCTCTTTGCCTTGTTGATGATTTCTTTTGCTGTGCAGAAGCTTTTTAGTTTGATATAGTCCCATTCATTTATTTGTGCTTTTACTTCCCTTGCCTTTGAGGACAGGTTCATGAAGTCTTCCTTGAGCCCTAGGTCTATAAGTTTAGTACCAATGTTTTCTTCTATACAGTTTATTGTTGCAGGTCTGATATGAAGGTCTTTAATCCATTTTGAGTTAATTTTTGTATACGGAGAGAGTTCACAGCTCAGGTTCATTCTTTTGCATATGTTTTTCCAGTTTTCCCAGCACCACCTACTAAAGAGGCTGTCTTTTCCCCATTGTATGTTTTTTGCTCCTTCATAAAAAATTATTTGTCCATAGCTTGTGGATTTATTTCTAAGTTTTCAGTTCTGTTCCATTGGTCTATGTGTCTGTTTTTCTGCCAATACCAAACTGTTTTGACTATTGATACTTTGTAATATAAATTGAAGTCAGGGAGTGTAATGCCACCAGCTTTATTCTTTTCATGTAGTATTGCTTTGGCAATTCGAGGTCTTTTGTGGTTCCACATAAATCTGATAATTCTTTTATCTATTTCACAAAAGTATGATTGTGGGATTTTGATGGGTATTGCATTAAATCTGTAGATTGCTTTGGGCAGAATGGCCATTTTAACAATGTTATGTCTTATCCATGAACAGGGGACATTTTTCCATTTCCGAGGGTTTGTCATATATGCCCTTTATTATGCTGAGATACTTTCCTTCTATACCTATTTTATTGAGTGTTTTGATCATAAATAGATGTTGTATCTTGTCAAAAGCTTTTTCTCCATCAATTGATATGACCATGTAGTCTTTATCTTTTATTTTGTTTATGTGGTGTATCACATTGATTGATTTTCATATGTTGAACCATCCTTGTGCTCCCGGGATGAATCCTACTTTATTGTGATGTATAATATTTTTGATGTATTGTTGTATTCTATTTGCTAATATTTTGTTTAGGATTTTTGTATCTGTGTTCATCAGAGATATTGGTCTATAGTTTTCTTTCTTTATGTTGTCTTTGCCAGGCTTTGGTATTAGGGTAATGTTGGCCTCATAGAATGAGTTAGGAAGTATTGCTTCCTCTTCTATTTTTTGGAGGAGTCTAAGGAGTAGCATTTTTTTTCTTTTAGGACTTTCTGCAATGTTGGGATCAGGTCTTTGGACAATATGATCAGTAATACCACTGGGAGTAGATGCATTCATAGAAGCGCTGAATGGAATTGGCTCATAATGAGATAACTCTTTTTCCATGTTGTCTACTGCTGGAGATGTCACAAAAGATGAATGCTCACTCACATCTGAGTCATATTTTGACTTTTAAGAATAGTGCCCCTCCCCCAAAAAAAGAATAGTGCCCAGGTGGTGAAGATCGTTGTTCCTGTCCTGATCATAAAGCTTCTCCAAGAGAATTCTTGAAATTCTTGAACTTCTCTTGGCACGTTTTCACATAAGAAAGCTTTCCAGCAAAGTATCCCATGATATAAGCAAATATGAGTTTAGAAATAGAACAAAACCTGGGATGATTTGAAAGGGTTCCTTTACTCATTAATCCTTGAGTAATCAACATACTTGTTGCAGCCAAAGGCACAGATTTGAACCAGATGCTTTCGTCATTGCATTCTGCGAAGACTCTTCTTTCCTCTGTTGGAGCATAACCAGACCCTACGTGGGGAGCTGGTCATGGGACGTCTGCATTCAGCTCTGGAAAATCAGCCCTCCCACTCATCTTTCATGAAGAGGAGAGCAATGGGGGCCCTTCCATAATTCACATATTCATTAAGCTATCACTGAGGGCCCACAGTATGCCAATCCCTTAGTGGTCCTCAGGAGCCCGAGACCTAAAGCACCCTCACAGGCGAGAAAATGGCAAAAGTGCCCAAAATGGACCTTAATATCCTATACATGATTGGCTAACTGAAAGCAAAACCATGATGGAATATGACTGAAGACAGGTATACGTTCTCCAGTTAGGTCAGTGTACAGGTACGAAGTTTCATTGGGCAAACAGGGAAAAAATGGCCTAAATAACTAGAGGCAGCATGAACTCTAAACACTTGGATAACATACTAGGGACAACTTGGTGCTAGTCTATAAGAATATTCTCTACAAGCCAGCACAGTCTCAGATCATCCAAGAATAAAAGTCTCTTCTTGCTCATTATAGTTTATCTTTGGTGAAAGCACACAAATCACAGTAAACTTAGCAACACAAGTTACATTTTAATAACTTTATTTGTTTCCAGGAGAGCAAAGATCTTCTCAAAAATTGTACGCAGGCTCATGGCAGGTCTACTTTAGTCCAGATCTTTTGCCATTAAGCTTTTAATAATTATAGTATATTCTCTGAATATACTTGTAATTCACTCAAGGTAATAATTTACCAAAAGAACTATACATAATGAAACAGTATATGGTATACATAATTATAGTATGATATGTAGTATATAGTATATATTAATTACATACAATCATAAATTTCAAATGACATTAAAATGAGGATTTTAGGTATATAAATATATAGTGCAAATATGCATATAAAAGAAGAAAATATATTAAAATTACAATAGCATCAGTGGGTGATGAGATGGTGGTGGTTTAATTTTTTCCATATTCCGGTATCTTGAAACATAAACTGTAAAATAAACTCTCTTCTTTAGAAACAGCACAGAGGGGAGTAAAACTCACTGAAGTGGGTACGATTTGATCGATGCTGATACTTCAAAACACAGGGATCCACTCTGAGAATGAAGAGGTCACCTTAAATGATTAAATAAGCTTGACACCTAGAACATGAGCTTCAGTGTTGTCCTTGTCATGAAGTGAGAATCACGGTCCCAGAAAAGCAACTGTCAACTTTTGGAAGCAATATTTCAAGTAACATGCCAAAGCCAACATTTCCAAGTCTTTTTCCAATGCTGCTTTGTCAAAATTGAAAAAAAAAAAATCTATCCTCTGAATAAAAACAGTCATAAAAAGCACAATCTTGCTGAAGTTAAAATGTAAGGTTAGCTGCTCTGGCAGTAGGAGTGTGAGGAGAGAGTGTAAGATTATGACTTTTGGCCTGATTGGCGGTTTCTGCAAAGCCTGGAGCACTCTGCCTGCAACCTTCACTGTTATCCGGCCATTACCGAACCAGTGGGATCTGTGGCCACAAGAGGGCACCCTCATCCAGTGAGACAGAATCTCCAAGGCGCCACAGAAAGGCTCTAGAAAGGTAAAGCACAATCTTGACCTAACTTGCTCTACTTTCTGTGGTTTCAGCACCCCGTTTGGAGCATATCAGACTTAACTCTGTGTCTGTTAAATTCCTATGTGTCCAAAAAAATGTGACCAACTTTATTTCAGTGCTTGCAGCAATCCCAAACATGAGTCCGGAAGTTACCTGCTCAGAAGCTTGCTGCCTCACACCCAAATGCCTCTATGAAAAAGCTTCACGACAGTGGTCACAAATTTCTCCTAACAGGATATAAGGACTGAAGTGCTACAAAATGTAAGATACGGTGCAACAAGTACACTGCAGCTAAAAAGTCAGATATGGGAGAGACATTGGCCCAGATGTAGCAAAGCTGATGCTAATTTGCCTAAGTAACCTAAATGGCAGTTGTGTGCTGATGCTGGCTAAATATATCAGAGAAATCATAGTAAGACACTTAATTTATGAGGCCTACTAGTAAGGATGAGGAGGTAGCGATGGGCAGATATTGGGCACGGTTTGGGGCTGTGGTTATAAAAATCTTAAGTCTAGATTCTAGACTCCAGACTTTGCCATAGGATATTAGCAAAAAAGATACCTATTTCTCTGTTATAATTCTTACTAGTTTTTTTCCCTCCTTTTCTTTAGCTGCAAAATCTTCAGCTGTGTAATTTTAAGAAAATTCATTTAATCCCTCAGAAGCTCGGCTTCCTCCAATATATTTAATCTGCACTCCCATGACCTCATCTCAAGAGACTACCTAAGTCTCTGGCATGGGGCATTTTGACAGCTGTTTCTTCCTCTTCCTGCCCTCTCACTTCAAAGAGAATTTATGTAATCTTTTCCCTCACGTACCCCTGGTCTACCTGCTTTCAAGTACATTTCTACCTCTTCCTACACCTTTCTGATTTATTTTATTATTTTCAACCTAACCTATTTCTTCCTATTACCAATCTTCATTCACCAAATCTTTCTAACTAGCCCTGTGAATTTTCTGTACCACTGTGGGGAAAATAAAATAATATTGTCCTTAACAGAGGCCATCGGCATACCTGTCTAGCATTAAAAGGTAGTGTGACATATTGAAAACACTGTAACAAGCATTAATTCCTCAGGCTGTACCTGCAGACCCATTACAGCAAGACCTTTAAGTGCATCTCCACTACTGCTTCTCTTGAATTTGTCTTTGGAAGTTTCTGGGGGAATTTCACAAACAGGGTCTCAGGAAGAGCTGACTGCTTCTGGTCTGTTGTGCGGATCCTGAGGGCTAGTTCCTGCCACTCCCCAGCCCACAGTCAAGCTGCCTCCCACTTGCTTTTGCAGCTGCCACTGGTATAAGAATGACCTTTGCGAGAAACCTCCCCCCCCCCCATACTATGACACCCTCCTTCCAGGACATGCTGAGTCATAAAGAGTTATTCCTGGTCCTCCTGGAATCCTCAGTGTCCTGAGCTAACCCTATTTCATCTGAAATATTCATGTGATGAAGCTGCAGTAAGTTTCATACGTAAGTGGGAGGAAGTGTGTAGGAGACCCTGGCCGAGCTGTCTCCCAGCCACACCAATCTACTTTACCAGCTATACGCACACATCCTTTAGTTTCTGTGCTTTGTTGCAAATGCCTTGCAACTGTGGCCTTTCTCAGAGGACTAAGAGTTAGTTCAACCCCTCACAGAGAGAATATCCTGTAACCAATGACGGACTATTGCAGGAGTCTGAAAGCCTGGTTCCCTTGCCTCAAAGTGGGCAAATTCTGACGTAATTCATGTCTAGACCTTCCCAATATACCAGGCAAAGGCTGGGGAGTTGTGCAAAACTGCTCTTGTCTCTGCTGTACATTCCCTTTTCTTTTACACACTTCTCCCGGCCCTTAGTAAGTCCCTTGCTCATGAAGCTGCATCTCAGGTCTGCTTCTGACAAGCCTCTGTAAGATACTTGGTACGAAGAGTGCAGGGGTGGTTTATAAGGGCACCTTCTATAGATGGGATTCCAGAGTTATGTTACCAGACAAATGGCAACAAGGACCCTATCATAGGGGTTTGTGGAGCCTTAAAAAGCCCTGCCATGCTAGAGCATTGTGATTGCTCAGCTTTCATCTGTGTATTAGAATGATTAAATGGGTTGAATTGGTTCCCCAACCCACCTCACCCCTGCCAAAGACAGGTTGAGGGTCTAACCCCAGTGCCTGTGAATATGACCTTATTTGGAAATAGACTCTTCATGAAGATCGAGTTAAGATGAGGTCACTAGGATAGGCCCTAATCCAATATAATCGATGTTCTTATGAAAAGGGGAAATCCGGACACAAACAACACACAAAGGGGGGAAGATGATGGGAAGACACACGGAGAATGCCATTCATAAGCCAAGGAAGGCCTGAAGTTACCAGAGGCAGAAGAGGCCAAGAACAGACTCTCCCTCACAGAACCTCAGAAGCAGCCCTGTTGACCTCCTTGATTTTGGACTTTTGGCCTCCAGAACTAAGACAATAAATTTCTGGTGTTCTAGGCCACCCAGTTTGTGGCCTAGTTCATAATGACAGCCTTAGTCAACTAACACAGATGGGCAACTGAAAGAAGGGAGTAGACTAGATTGTGCAATTTTCTTTTACTTTTGAGTGGTACAAAGTAAATAATAATGCGATGACTGTGGATTGGTTCCAAATGAACTGAAAAGAGAAAATGACAGGCTCAAGTTGCTCAACTTTAGGCATAAGAAAGTCAGAGATCACAGCTTTTAAACAAATCTTCTCCTTCAGCCAGAGATGCACCATGCTGAAAACCAGGCCCAGGACCAGCTATAAGAGTTGTAGGCCTGGGAGTTCCCTAGTAGTGTAGTGGCTTAAGGCTTCGGCGCTGGCGCTGTCAGCGCTGCGGCCTGGGTTCGGTCCCCAGCCAGGGAGCTACCCACGTCCCAAAAAGCAAAAAAAAAAAAAAAAAAAAAAAAAAAAAAAAAAAAAAAAAAAAAAAAAAAAAAAAGAGTTGTAGGCCTAAAGGAGACAGCAAGTTTGTAATTTGGGCAAGTCTCCTAGGCAGCAGTCAGGGCCTTGGGATTGGAACATGTCAATAGATACCTTTGAGAAACTTGAACCCAGGACCCCTAATCTTCTGGGCCTGCTAGAGGGCAGTAGTTCCCTTAAAGATTGTAATCAAGTATACAAATGTAAGCGGAGAAGCCTAACAAGAGATTTATTTTACAGCTATGTATTTTATTAGACCTTAAGTTGAGTAAGTTTATTGGACCTTACAGTTCCACCTGTGAGAGAAAGCAGGGAGTGATTCAAATTCTCAACCCATAGTATTTGTGACCATACTTAATGTATTTGAGCCTCAATTTTCTTATCTGATAAAAAGTAGTTAATGACACCATAATGTATGCAGTGTAAAACTACTTCACAAAGAAGGTACTTGATACTTATAATCTATTAGATGCTTTCTAGCTCCAAATGTCCCTGATTGTAATAATGGATAAGAAGTCTACCACCAGCCCTGCTAAAAGGTATCCAGGCAAGAAATGAGGGGGGAAGCATTTCCCTTTTTTTCTTTCTTTTCATCCATTGACAGGAGATGAAGTCAACAGCTGTTGAAATAAACAAGCTCACTTAGTGAGCTGAATTGTATCAAACTATTGCTCAAATGAAAAGAGCAGCTGGCTTTTTACCAAGGCATGATTGTCAAACACACCCTCACATTTGGGATCATTAGAAATTTACATGGGGTGAATAGCACTGGAAACTATATTTACTTTTCCATAAATTATCAGAAAAATGCTAGCACTCTCTCAGTGAGATATGAGAAAAAAAAAGAAAACACACACAAGCAGATGTGTATTTTTCATGTGAATGGGAGGAAAACTGTTGCAAATAAATTTAAGCTTTCCTGAGACAAAGACATGTCAGGTATTCAAAGGAAGAATGATATTTACAGGAAAATGGAGAAATGCAGCAGAGAAAAATGTGATCTATTTAAAGGCATTAACTAATTCAAATGTTTTAGATAGAAACAATTATTCCTAGACTTGTTACAAAGTACTACCTCAGGATGTTAGCATTTCAGACCTAAGAGTATCTAAGCACATAGCTCCAAATTTTACTAAGATTACTCATCTGATTGTAAATATTCAGTATAGAATGTTTGTAAAATATGAGTAAGGAAAATATACAACCTCATAATCTAGTGAAAATTAACTCATAGTAAAGTGTAATTCCTTTTAGTATACAGGTAACCCCCATGTAACATGGCACTTTTATAACACTGTTTCGCTCTGACACAATTCAAGAATTGGGGGAAACCCTTGTACAACACTGCATCCTAGAACACAGTTTCTCTCTAACATGGTTTGAGAATTAGAGAAATCCCCAAACAACATGGAGAATAAGAGCTTTTAAAAGCAAAAGATATCTCATTTGAAATTAGTGACAATTTGGTGGAAATGACATCTAGAATATGCCAAGATAATTCAGGGGACAATAGCACAAATGAAAATGAAGAAGTTAAACACTTCACTCTAAAAAGAGTAAAGAAAGGCTTAGACTTAGTCAAATAGTTGGAGGTATATTTCCTAAATGAAGAACCTTCCACTGAAAGCAGCACAAAGTTTAAGAGAGAACTTCACAAGTGCTTAGCATCACATAACAAAATTTAAGAAGATCCCTCAGCTAAAAGCAAGCAATCTAAAATAACAGGTTTTTTGCAAAAAGTACAGAATAGAAGTCAAGATTATACTGAAGAAAGTTCAGAGGATAAATATATCTTGTCAAAAAGAAAACATCCTTAGTTAATGGTGCTTAGTAGTGATGATGAAGAAAATTTTGTTTAATACATAATAATACACTACATTTTGGGTGAAAATTGCTTTAATAAAGATATTTCTCTTAATTTAAAAAATATAATAGTACATTTTTTTTTTAATTTTTGGAACTGAACTCCCTTTCTGTACTAGTTCTTTATTTCGGATAATATGGATTTGCGTAACATGGCATTTGAAGGAACCTAACAATCATGTTACACGGAGTCACCTGTATTTTCTATACATATTAACATAGAAGATATAAAACAGTTTTAAAGCTTTGAATCTTGCCTTTGTTGTTTGATATTACTTTACAATATTTTTCAATCTCATTAAGAACACTTTATAAACATTATTTTAATGACTGCACAATATTTCCTTGTATAAATGTTTACAATTACTAACAACTCCTAATACATTTCCAATTCAATTTTATTTTTAAATATAAAGTTATGAAGTAATCAAAATTTAATTTACTGTTTTAGATTATAAAATTAATACATGTAATTGTGGAAAAACTAGAGAACATAGAAAATTATAGCAAATTAAAAACAAATTTATCTCCACTTCTTTCCCTTCTAAGATAAAGGTTTGTAAAATTTTAGTTTAGTTTTTCCAGGTTCTGGAAGTCTTCTGCCACCTTTGGTCCTTTGCAGATCTACCTTTCCTATGCTTTACTGGATAGTTCTCCTAGATAAAACTGTTACCTTAAATCAATAAATTCCTATAATTATATTTGAATTTCTGTGGAAAACCTGTGAGAGAGACAATCTCTGGCATTGCATTCCAAATTACACATATAACAGATTTCTGGTGTTGCATTTCAAATTTAGATATAAAACAGGTTGCCAGCTTTCTTCACTTGTTGGGTTGGTGTCCTATGGCCTACTCAGTATGCAACCCTCATTTCCTTAGACCTCAGTAACCTGTGAGTAGAAATGGGATTAGTGTAACAGATCTGCTTTAGTTGATTTTGTTCTCAGCCTTAGGTCAGTCATTTCCCCCCTCTAATTCCACCCAAATATTTCTGAGGGACCACTAAAGCGTACTGGGCTGCTGCTTGTTTAAGATGAAATCTACACAGTGTATGCCATGATGGGCTCTGCTCATATTCTGGGTAAGAAAGGAAGTTAGTCTCTTATGTTATTGTAAAGCCAGTTGTTTACGTGTTGTCTTAGGTCAGGTTCTTCCCCAAAAGACCTTGCGATGAGGATTCAGGTGGAAGTACTTTATTAAGAAAGTGATATCAGAGGAAAACAGGAAAGAAGTGAGGGAGGTAGGGTAGGAAAGAGAAAAAATAAGTAAGGTTGTGATTTCCGACAAAGTACAGCTTCAGCCTCATCCAATTCGAGTGGGGGGTGCGTAGATGAGGGGAGATGGGGGCAGAGGATTTTCTGACACTTGAACCTGAAAGTCAGTCATTGCAGAATTGCTGATAAGAGGGCCCTGGTCTCCCTAGCATGCCCTGATCTCTGTAGAGGTCTCCACAGAAAGTTTCAGGTACAGGCCTTCAGAAGCAAAGTACAAAGCAACTTGTAGAGGGTTCAAGGAAAGAGCAAAATGGATTCAAGGTATCTGCTGGAGCATCAACAGTGTTAAATGTTGCTATGAATTGAATGCGTGTGTACCCCTGAAATGTATATGTTGAGGCTTCGTGCCCAGTGTAATGCTATTAGATGGTGGGACTTTGGGGAGGTAATTAGGTCATGAGGATGGAGCCCTCATGAATGAAATTAATGCCCTTGTAAGAAGACACGTGAAAGTGATTCCTCCCTCCATCTTGTGAGGATACAAGGAAAGTACGGCTCTCTATGAACCAGACACTGTATTCACCAGCATGCTGATCTTGGGCTTCTCAGGCTCCAGAATTGTGAGTGAGGTACATATTTTTGTTGTTTAAGCCACTCAGTCTATGATATCTTGTTATTGCAGTTTGAACTGATTAAGATAATTCTACATGCCAAAATCCTCACTAAACTGTAGGTCTGGGTTTTGTGAATTTATCTCTCTCATATCTAGCAGAGTATTTATTATTAATGGTAATGCATGGTCAATTTAATCCTCTCAGAAGTTTTCATAAAATCAACTTGTTTTTAACCATTTAACAGTCAAACTAGTTTTGATTTGAAATCCAAAGCAGTTTAATCTTTGAAAATTCAGGTCTTTTGTAGATGACTTTAGCCATAGATAAAGTATAAAATTTTAGAAATTATAAGTAAGATATGTAGGTAGCTCTGAGGTTAATGCATGAAGTCTAATATAGCTATATGTAAAGGCAATAATCAGTTAAATTTCATTGGAAAACATTGCTCTATTAAAACATTAATTATTAGCCAACTTAACAATGGAGGTAATTCTACAAACTGTGGGCACTGGGAATGACAGTGAGCTACCTATTTTTTCCTTTACATTCTATCACAAGGAAAACAAAACTGAATCTCCATATGATGATTTGGAGTATGAAAAGCATTGACAAAGTTCTAAAAATTCCCATAAGATAGGTTGCTCTGTTATGGCTTACTTGGAAATACTTCTAGAAACTGAGGACTAAATGGGATGTGAGAATGAAAAGAGGTGATTCCAGGAAGCAGAGCTGATACAACTTACCCATCCAAACTCAGGCACAAAGTTGCAGATCAATGGCACGCAATATGGGGCCAGAAGTATAAGTGCATGTTTTATCTGAGTCCAGACAGAGTAAAAGAAAAAAACTAGAATTTAAAATCTGGGAGAAGCCTATTTTCTTTTGAGGTGCTTAGTTACTTTTTCCACTAATAATGTGGCCCAGTGTTTTTCAGGCATATAACAAAAAGTTTCACAAAATAGGAGACTATTCAGTGTGAAGATAGAATGAGACTAGAATAGTCCTCTTCACACTCCCTGAACTGGAAGAGAAGCAAAAAATCCACTAGTCTATAAGCTAAAGCAGAAGTATTAGGACAAGAAAGGTAGTATTATGCTTCCATACCCAGCCCCCATTTTTCACCCTGGTTTTTGTTGATAGGTGACCTGGAGTGTTTAAGTTCCAGCAAAAAATCTAACATCAGAGAAGAAATTCATGCAACCACAGAAAACGTACTTTACATATGACTGTTTCACCCTTGATTATAGAATAAACACCACCAAAATAAGTTTAATGCAATATAACAGCTATTTATATGGGGCTCCCCAATTAACCTCATGATATCCCTTGGATATTCAGAACAACTATAAGATACTCTGCCTCACATGGGACATTGGTTTGTCATCAACACTGAAAGGGAATTTTTAAAGAATCAAATTGTATGCAATGTATTTATAGTTAATATACAACAGATTATAGATGTACCAATTACATGCCCATTAAGCACTATTTTTACTAATATGTACTTCTTGAATGCATGATTTTCTCTCTTTATACAACAATAGCCAAATAAGTGTGCAAAGCCAACTAGAGACACCTATGAATTTGTGAAGAACATCTTTGTGATACAAGTTTGGACAACATAGTTCAGGAGAGGACGAGGTTGAATGTTCACTGAAGGAAGGCAAGTTAAGAAATTCAATGCAACTGTGGCATATGATCTAAGTAATCGACTGTCCTACTATTGTAGGGAATGCGGCATCCTAAATACAACTAGCTTCCTCTTCACCTCAGCAGAAAGGACTTAGGCCACCTGAGCCTCTGGTCAGGCCTCAACAGAGAGCACTGATGTGGGGGATTTCTCCCTCACGTGTAGGCAAGGAACTAAGGGACAAGTGAAGAGTTCGGTTTTCAGAAATCTGAAAGCACATCTGGGAGAATGGCAACATGGATCACCTACAAGATTTGCATTTCCTTATCCCCACAAAGGGAAGAAACTGAATGGGTAAACAGGATTTGATGCATTGGCAGTAAATAGAGCACTTGGACTACAAAGAGCCAACAGGCTTTCTCCAGGTGCCTTCTCAGGGACCTGACAGAGAAGGCCTACAGGGACAAGGCCCCTTTTCTACATCATCTGTATTTTTCCGATGAGAAATGGGTACCAATGAGATGATAAAGAAAAATAGGATCAGCAGCAAGAGAGAGAAAGATCAAGTGGAATATTTATAATACACACCTAGGAAAATAAAATTGCTAGAGAAAAAGAAGAAAAACTAAAAAGAAAAACAGTATATAAGAATGTAACATTATAATAATGAAAATGTAATATGGAAATCTATAGAAATATATTTGGAAATCTAGAGTAAGTGAATGATTTCCTAACAAAGTACACATGGCCAAATTAAGAAAAGGGAAACTTGGATGGACTAAACCACACAGAAGAGAGATTTGAAAATGATTAAAGATATATTATTGAAAAAGCCTCCAAGAAAAGTATAAAATACTTAGGAATAAATTTGACATGTATGGCACCGGATCTATATTCATCATTCTCAACCTTGGTTTTATGTTAAAATTACCTTGGGGAGCTTTAAAATGTTCTGATGTCCTCATACAAACCAAATAAAAATTTCTGGGCATGAACCCCATGCATCAGTGTTTTTTCAAGCTTGTAAGTAATTCCAGTGAGGTACTGAATTCAAGGGTCACCGATCTATATGAAGATAATTGTAACATTGAATCAAAATGTATAAAACAAAATCTGAAAGGAACACAGTTGTTGATGAGAAAGCTTAATTTCACACCATTGTCCATTCTCCTAAATTAATATGTAAGTTTAACAAAATACCAACCAGAAACTCAGTAACTCTGTTTAATTGGAGAAAGTGACTTTAAATTTTATATTAAAGATGATTACCAATATCAAGGAGTAGCGAAGAAAAAGACCATGATGGTTAACCAGTTATTGGAAAATATTACAATTAATCATTGTATTTTTGTAAGACAAGACAAATACATCAACCAAGGATCCCTATTCGGTCTCTGTGACGAAGTACCCACTATTGTTGAAGAAAATTGGCGAACCTGCTAATATTGAAGCTTTGATGCTCCAAAAGGGGGCTACAATTTTCCTTGATGAATATCTGTGTTTTCAAAAGTTATCTGAAGAGGAAAACATCTAACTCAGTGAATGAAATAGTAACGGCTAGGGAGGTATCTTTGCTCCAAGACACATTCCCATGATGCTCTGTGGAAAAAGTATGCGGCCTCTGGGAAAGGCAGCTTACCGATTTCCAGACCCAGCATCACCGGAAAACTTACGGAAGTACGGGCTCGAGAGAGAATACATTAATAACTGATAGGTATAGACAAAACATCAAGGAATTTCTACTGCACTACCTGGCACATAGTAGACATTCAACAAACACTCTTATTTTGGTTAATTCTTTCCTCCTTCCCCAATAACCCACTTTTTGGAATTCTAGAAAACATTTTACAAATTTTCAAATATTCAGGAAACTTAAAACAATGTATAATTTAGAGGACAAATATTGACTAGTCAATATCTGGAAATGTAAGTTGTTTTTAATATATGATGGGAATCTTCAAATTTTAAAGCAACACCAATAAATATAAATTACAAACCTTGCTAAATCACCTCTCCTGCTTCTTAGAGCAATAAAATTCATTGTCTTGATTACTTTTGAGGATATTCCTAACCCATAAACACCAACAGCAAAATATAGATTATAGACATTTGTATCCAAAACTTACAAACAACTTAAAATGCAAACCAAATACTTTCCAATTTATTCAGAGTTCTGTACTTTTTCACACATGTTTAACATTTTGATTATCAACTTCTTAAAAAGAGAAACTGTATAGAAAAGAGTTACTAAGTACAAAGGAATAAAAGAGGCCTTTCACAAGTTGCCAAGATTTGTATCACTTCTTTAAAATCAAATAAAATGCAGGTTGAATAATAAAAAGGAGGCAAGAAGGGAGCTCATTCATTCATGTTGTCTCTGGCTACTATCTAAAGACAGACAATATCAATTGATTATAAAAATCATTGCAGTAACACAAATCCACTAAAGACACTAAAGTTGGGAGGTTAAGTCCAACTTGTGGTCAAGTGTGAAGGGTCAATGAGAGCCCATGTTAGGGGTGGGATTGGCAATTTAAAAGTGAAATTAGATTTCAGGTATAGTTGGTCATCTAATTACACATTCAAATGTATTCTACATTTAATTAATTATGTGTTAATTGAAAGCATTCTACTCATAATAATGTGTTCTAATTTCCTTTCAAATCGAATTATCCAGGGAGAAATTTAGTTTTAGAGTTAATTGTGGCAGGGTTTTTATACATATTGGGAAAAAATAATGGATTTTGAAACTACTTCTTAAAAGAAAAAGTCTTTCAGTTCCTTTGGAGTTTCAAAGAAAAATACTAAAGACAATCCAGATAAATAAATTTGATTTCATCTGAGTGAACATCTAACTTTAAAGTTGGAAAGAACATTCTTTTGTATTGTTGTGAATGTGCTCATTATATTATTGGTATAATTAGTCTTTCAGTTGCAACTCAGATTCCTGGGTCAGTGCAAAAGGCCTTGTTTATTTAGAGAAGACAATTTTCTGAGAAAGTGGCTCATTAGTCTTGGATTCCTGGTGCACACATTCTGGTCTACAAATTAAAATGGTCATTTAAATTCCCTTTATGAAAACTGTGCCTGGTAGGGCACTTCCATATGCAATAAGGTCTTTATTTTCACATCTAGACCTTCCAGAAAAGGTGGGTATTGTATCCTTAGGTATGCTACAGTTGATAAATCCTAAGATTCAGATATTAACACTAGGGTAAATGCTTACGTTTTCCATGATTTTTAACTTTGAAGCTATCCATTAACTTAGTGCTACAGAAAAAAAGTTAGAAAAATAAAACAGTAAGAGAGACAGATATCAGTTATGTTTTTTGGGGCATACAATTGGAAAGAAGTCAAATTGGCTTTTAAAATCAATGTCATTTGATATCACACAAAGAGGTCAATTGTGATTCACTTGGGAGTCATAGTTCTAAAATTACTATCTTGTGCATGTAACAGTTTAGCTTTAACTTAGGCATTTAATTTAGCATTCATTATAGCTTCTCTTCCACAATGATCCTTGCTCTGAACAAGATCTCATTTCATAAACCCAATTAAACATGGTACTTACTGTGGCTTAAATACCAAGACAGATTTAATGTATTGTCCAATTTCACAGATCAGCAATGTCTTTCTTCCTGCATCATTTACCCATGACAGTAACATAAGTGAACAATCTGTGCCAGTGAATGGACCAGAATTAAAACAGTATAAATATTGCTGTCCTGCAGGTATGACAATTGGGAGTGCTTCACCCAAGTTATCATGAGTTGTTGGATATATTGGGAGATTGATATTCCATTTATATGAATCTCAGACTTTTTTTCCTTTTATATACTTTTTATTTATTTATGTTTATTGTTAGACTTATTGGGGTGTCAGATGCACTGTAGAATTGTACACCTGGAATTTCAGACTTTTTGAAATAGGGCTGAATGGTTTCTGGAAGACAGTGAATCTCTTTCCAAAGTGGTGAATAGAAATGCTTAGTCAATAAGTAAATCAGTGCTATTTTCACCAATATTTGAGTTGCTTTTCCAACTTGGTGCTTTTCCCAATTAGAAGAAGCTTCTAGTTAATCTGTTTAAATAATGAGACATTAAGATGGAACTATTTTATTCGTGCCTCATAGTGGTCTCTGCTTATCCCACTCTCTCTTCTATTCACATATACTCACCACGATGTTGATGTGAACTATGTCAGATGATATTGATTGTCTACTCATCAGCCACAATCCCTTATTTCCTTATAATAATTATATTTTATAATAATTATAAAATTATAAAATTTTTTGCACACTGTAAATTCACATAACATGCACTCCTGTCCCAATCCAAGGGGGTGGACAATGATTGGTCTAAGCCATTAATGTAGCAGATTGTATTATTTGCTTATAATTCTTTGTTACCTCCCCACCCTTGCTATGCTTGAATGAGGAAGAGAATATTTTCCTCTCATCGATTTTGGCTTGCTTATGATTGTTTTACCAATGGGATGTGGGTAGAATGGAGTGTATACCTATTTTATGCAGAACTGTTAAAAACCATCATGTATTTCTGCTTCTCCTCTTGCACTCCTATCCTGAATTATGAAAATCACATGCCCCAGGTTGTCTATATCCTTCAGCCTTCCAAAAAGGGACTCATGAAGCACACATGAACTTCACTTACGATTGATATAGCACCACTATGACTAATCCACATACTCATGAGCCAAAACAAATATGTGTGTTGACATGTTAGTGTATTTCATTAGCTACATTATTGTAGCAGAAGCTAATTAATACAAATGTTGATTTAATTCTTCTTTGCTTGTGATTGGTTTAGAGATAGACATTTGACCCTTTTGTAGCTAATAGAATGCATTATGGTAGCAGGAAGCTTATGAGTAGGGTTTTGACCTCTGGTGAAATAGAGAGATAGCAAAAAAAAAAAATGCACTTTTTAAATTTATTTGGCTTTAATATTTAAAGAAAGAATTATTAGAATTTTGGTAGGGACCTTTTAACTGTGAAGAATTACATAGGATGAAAATCAAATATGCTAAAGACAGCTAGAGAAAAGCTGGTGCTTAATGACATTGCTGAACTGCTACAGAAAATCTGGCAGCAGCTGCCTTTTTCACAGGCTTTGTTATGTTAAAAACACTGAATCACATTATTGCTGAAACCACTATTAGTGAGATTGTTCTGTTTGTTGCAACCACATGTGCCAAATTAATACAATGTTTCTAGAAATGTACCAAGAAACTTAGACCATATAAACACAGATTTTTTATTAAAGTATCATACTATATAAATTCTACTGTTTTTCACTTAAAAAGGCAAATGCCATCCCCGTATATTATAGCACCTGTACAGTATAAGACCAAATATCGATTTCATTAAAAAAAATAGCTACCTACTATTCTATGCATGGGTATATTATGCCTTTGTATTGAGTTAGTAATCTAGAAGATTAACCTCAGTGAGCTACTGCAAAATAAATTAAAAACTACATAAAAATGTGAAAAAAATAAGCTAAATGACATGGGAATTAAGTCCATAAATTATGCTATCCACCTAAAAGAGTCACCAAGGGACAGAACAGAGAAAATATGAAAAAAAAAAAAAAAGGTACAGAGACAATACGGAGAACACTCAAAGAAACAAGAGAAAACTTTAAAATGTGGAATATAGGAACACATCCTATGATGTCACTTATGTAACTCTAGTGCTAAATTATATTAATTTTTTTAAAAGACCTAAAATCAGGTATGTCTTTCGAATATGTGTGTATGTACTATATAAAATATTTTTTAAATTGCTTTTGTTGAAATATCATGTGTTAAGACAAATTTTAAACTTGATGAATTTTCTTAAGTGAACACAGCCACTTAACTATCCATCAAGTCAGGAATAAGTCTTCAACAGCAACTCTTATCTTGTTTCATGTTCACTATCTAATATTACTTGCTCCCTATTTCCCAAAAGCAACTATTATCCTGATTTCTCATATAAAAGATTGAATTTTCCTGGGTACTGAACTTTACATAAATTGAAATACATATGTATTTTTTTCTGTCAGATATCTTTACTAAGTACATTACTTGTGATATTCATCTATGCTGTTTTATATAGCAATAGTGCATATTTATTCATTATTCTATAGTATTCAATGTGTAAATAAATGACAGTGTATTTATCTTTTCTCCTCCTGATAGATATTTGAGTTGGTTTCAGTTTTTGGTTATAATGAATATAATGCTTTAAATATTTCTGTCCTTTTTAAAAATGAAAATAGGTATGCATTTATAGCTGGGAAAAGCTCTATCTTTATCTCAGAGGAAACATGATATCTAGATTTTTGACTCTTGGTTAAGACAACTGATTTATAAGGTGCAATTTAAAGTTAGAAAACATCTAGGGAGGGGAGAAAGGGGAGGGGTGGGAGAGGAGGGGGGGAAGCTAAATATAAGGTGATGGAAAGAGAACTCACACTGGCTGGTGAACTTATTATACAACAAGTTGACAATGCACTGTAGAACTGTATGCCTGAAACCTATGTAATCCTTGCTAACAGATGTCACCCCAATAAGTCTAACAATAAAAATGAATTAAAAAAACAAACAAACAAAAAAAAACAAATAAAGAACTCAACAACAACAACAACAACAAAAAGAAAACATCACAGGGTAAAGGGTCCGTTTTTTGGTTTGTTTTTGTTTTCACTGATGGTGTGACAACTTCTTTGGTCAAGATGATACAGTAGACTCTCAGCTAACCGGCACCCACGAGGATTGGTAGATGCCAGATAGATGTAAGTAGACTCTCAGTTAACCCATACCCATGCTGGATAAATGTAGTATTCTTTCTTTTATTTTTGTGCCAGTTGCTTGAGAGTGCCAGTCGCTTGAGTTCCAGTTAACGGAGAGTCTACTGTATAAAGGGCTTACTGAGGATTTCTCCTTTGAGCTCTCCTTAAAGCAAGGTTTTTAGAACAGATCTTGGTGGTTCAAGCTGGAGACAGCATAGCCTGCGTGTATGTGGGTAAGGAGAGAGCTGGAAAGCATGCACATGGAATGTCTTTCAGACTTTCAGTGCTTTTCTTCATTATCTTTCACTTGTTGAACATATTCTTCACATTTAAGAAAACGCTTTATATGAGTGTGCTCTGTAGGGGTTCTTTCAAACATGCAAACTTTGCATAACATTACAATATGTATACATCTCCGTGTATATATTTAGGAATTAATTTGCTGGTTCATAAGGTACACATATGTTGAGTTTTAGAGGATGTAGCTAAGGTTTCAAAATGGTTGTAGTAATTTATGCTCCTACCAGTCGTGTGTTAATGTACCAATTTCTCCACATTCTCTCTCTTATTGAGGATTAAGTTATCGTGGTTTTTTTTTTTTTCATCATCCAGTTGTAGCTTTTTAAAAAACATGTTTTTTAAATAATTTCAAATGACAAAAGTTTCAAGTACAATACAAAGAAATCTTTTTTTGGATCATTTCAGTGTAAGTTGCCCAAAGCTCTAATACTTTGGAGTATATGTCTCACAAAAATGTTTTTCTACTTATCCACAATAAACTATCAGCATTGGTTGCACTGTCATTAACACAGTGCTACTATCTAATCCTCAGACCCCATTCAAGACCCTGACATTCTATACAGCTACCCCTGTGTGTAATCACCCTTCTCACTTTACTGTGGCTTCAATACCCTGTGCTTGCCTCTCATCCTCAGGTTCTGATCCCCTTCGTAGGTAACTTCCCATTGTAGTGTAGCACTGTAGATACTCTTTTTACCCTTCTTGGGCTAACCCAAGTGGGTGCCTGCCCCACCCTGGTCAGGCTCTGATACCCTACACCATGCCTCACCTCTGTGGTAATGCCCTTTTCCTCTTGCTTAAGCTCAGCCATCCCTTGTTGACTTGTCTCCCTTGTACATGTCGTCCTTCCTGTTTCCATTCCTTGACTTCAATACCTGGGACCATGAAAGCCTTCTATAGTGATGTCCTCCTCACCTTGTCTAGACTCAGAAATTAAAAACTGAGCTGCCTCTTCCACATGGGTGGATGCCTGTTTTACTCTGACCTCCCTTTTTGAAGTTCCACTGTGCCAGAGCCCCGCATCAATGCTCTCCTCCTACCAGCCCCTTGAACTTAGATATCAAATGCTGGACAATACTGGATTCTCTTGGTTTTCTCTTTAGTCTGATTCTCCATGTGGGGACACCTATAGATATTGAAACCCTTTCCCAGCTCTGGCCTCAACCCACACTAGGCAACCCTCTTATGTAAATACTAAGAATTTCTTAGCCTGTCCCACCAAATGATTTTAGGACTGAATTGTGCAAGAAGGAAAGAAGAAAAAAAGAAAGGGTAAGAAAAAGAAGGAAAGAGGAAGAGACAAAGCTCATTTTGGTTTTAATTTCCAATTTCCTAATCACTCATTAGGTTGAGTACCTCTCATGAGTTTATCAACCATTCGGGTATCCTATTGAATACAGTACCTCTTAAAAAGTCTTTTGCCCAGTTTTGTAATAGGTTGTGAGATTTTTTTTAACTGATTTTTGGAAATTCTAAAAATATTCTGCATATGAGACTTTTATAGTTGTATGTATTATGTATATCGTCTCCCAATCTGTGGCTTGACTTTCCAGGCACTTAATCATATACTTCGTTGAAAAGAAGCTCCTAATTTTAATGTTTGTACCTTTTCTTTTGTGGTCAGTGCTTTTCTTTGTTGTTTTTCATTTGTTTGCTTAATTTTATAAACCTTATTTATATCAAAATTATAAGAGTATTTTCATGTATTACATGATAAAATACTGTTTTCCTTTCAGATTTAGATCTAGAATTCCCCTCAAGATAATTTTTGCATTTGATGTGAGACACTGGTCAAATTCAATGTCTTTCCCCCATAGATGAATAACTATTTTGTGAATAACTATTTTGCTCAATACCATTTTTTAAAAAGACCTTCATTTCCCCACTGCTCTAGAGTGCTATTTTGTCATAAATCACATGTCTATATATATGTTGATCTGTTTCTATCTGCTTAATTCTATTTCCCTAGTCAATTTTTCTATTGTCCAGTCAACACTACCTTTATGACTAGAGCATTCTGTGGGAAAGAAAGGATTAAACTTTAACTTTGAATTTCTATATACCCCCTGAGAGTTTCCATATACCCCATACTGAGCTTTCCTAAATATTTTTATCTTACATAACCTTAGTATAATCATCAAAACTAGAAAACTAGCATTGGCACAAAATTATTAACCAAGATACAGGTTATTCAAATTCCATCTGTTTTTTCACTAACCCATCCTTTTTCTGTTCCAGAATTCTGTTGTGGATCCCACCTTGGGCATAGTTATCATGTCTCCTAGTTTCCTTCAATCTATAACAGTTCCTTAGTTTTTGTCTTTTAGAACCTTGTCCAACCTTTGAAGAGTACTGGTTGGTTATTTTGTGAGATGTCCCTCAATTTGAGTTTGTCTGATGTTTTCTCATGACTGGATTGAGGATATGCATTTTGGGAAAGAACAATCAGAAGTGATGCTCCTTTCTCAGTGCAGAGGTTATATGATATAGTATGTCTTACTACTGATGGTGTTTACCTTGACCACTTGGCAAAGGTTGTGTCTGCTGGATTTCTCTACTGTAAAGGTATTACCTTTCCCATTTTAGCTAATAAATATCTTGAGGGAGATAACTGAAACAATGAAAATGTCCTTTTTATCCCTAAACTTTTGCCCAGTAATTTGAGCACTTGTTGGTAGATGTTGTCATTAACAACTATTACTGTGGTGATTGTCTAGGGTGATTACACATCTCTTTCTGTCTACATTTATTATTTAGATTTTTCTTAAGCAAGTATTGTCTTCCCACTTCAATTTGTTCAATAATTTATATGGGTATAAACTCATGGGTATTTATTCTGATGTATGGGACAAAATCCAATATCATTATTTATTACTCAAATTGAGTTTTGACCATTAGAAGCACCTTCAGGATGGCTGCTATGTTCTTTCAAGAGCATCCATCTTTTTCATTTATTATTTATTTATTTATATTAGTACTACCTTATTTTCTAGGACCATGAGATATTGCAGGCTCACCCTGTGTTTTCCTAACCCTAGTCTATGAATTAACCACTTTCCTAATTAGTACTGACTCCTTTCATTGAAAAATAGTGTTCAGATATCAAAATCTAGGTGCTGGGTGTTCTCTAGAGTGTCAGGGCTTTTAGATCCTCTCACTAGACAAAGCTAAGGAATGTATATGTATATACTAACCAAGACATACTATAAGGGCAAAATGATGAAATTTTCCTTGTGGTCGGAGCAGGCAATCTTCCCACACTCCCTCCTTAGAGTACATCCCCAAAATTTTAATAGGCCCAATAAGAGATCTGACCTTTTGATTTTACAGTCCAAGTCTGGGGAACTTTTGATCCTTAAAACTATAAACACATCCTCCAAAATGAACTCAAGAGACTTTCACAAGGAGATTATCATCTTCAGGTGTGGCCTTTGTCTCTTGAAGAGATAAGTTATTTTTGCTTCTGCTTTACTAAATAAATCATGTGAAAATCTTGTCCAGATATTTTGTCATTTTTGTTGCTACCTACATCAATGTAAATCTAATAATATTTACTTAGTAATGAACTGTGTTGTATTTTCTATATCAGAGAAATCATTTGTTGGTAGGATTGTTTTATTTCTCCTACACTTACACACACACACACACACACACACACACACACTCCCCTGTGTTTCTGAATCTTCACTTTAAAGAGAGAAATGACCTTGGATGGTTAAATATTGATGGAAAATCACTGGTAGAAATATTTCAAAAGAAAGAAAACAAATTTAAAGACTTGGTCACATGAGTAGAAAATTTTCATTTTGGGCACCAGTTATCTCTGAAAAGTAGAAAGTATGTCATTTGTTGAGAGTATCAATAGAATTGGGAGAAGAGGAGAGAGGGGGAGCCAACTATATGATGATGGAAAGAGAACTCACATTGCATGGTAAATACATAATGCAACAAATAGAGGTTGTACTATAGAACTGTACACCTGGAAACTATGCAACTCTTGATAACCAATGTCACTCCAATAAGGCTAACAATAAAAATATTTATATAAAAAATAAAATAAAAGCATCTGGCTCTCAAAATAAAAATTAAAATAGTTATTGCCAATAATGGGAAAGTAGTTTCTTGGATGAGTTCACATTGATAACTCTAGCCATAATCGATTATTGTAAAACAACTCGCTCTCCAAGGCTAATCTGCTCTGATGCCTGCCAGCTTTCTTCTATGAACCTTAGTCAATGGTTCATTACTCTGGCTGCACATTAGCTTCACCTGGGCATATTTTAAGAAATGCAGATTTCTGGACATCACCTCCAGTCATTCTGTTGTAATCCTTAAGGAATATGATGTCAGCATCCAGATTTTAAAAGCTCCCCAAGTGATTCTAAAATGCCCTAAAGGATGAGATCCTAATATGCTACTCATTCTCTTTATTGTTTGCCACAAAAATCTACCCATGCAAGGCACGTGTGAGCATAGAAGAGTTTACTGAAAGTTGGGAGTAAATTTAATTAAATCAAATTTAATTCTGAGTTTTAAAATTTCCCTGTGACCACCCCAAAAGTTGGAAATACTCACTAGGCCTTCACTCCACACCATCAGCAACTTCAAACCAGTTCACTAAGTTCATGCTTGCAATTTCTTTTTCTTACTCACTTCTTAGTCTGCCTCACCATGGGAACTAAAACTCCTAGCTCTAACTCTATTATGCAGAGTGATTCAGCTCCCACTAACAAACCATTTTCTCTTAGAATGGTCTATAAGTATTCATCATCTTAGAATTTCTGATCAGACGAGACCGGGCGTGTTCAGGGTGGTATGGCCGTAGACTATCTTAGAATTTCTGAGAGGCAACATTCTTACATATCACCTGATTCGTAGCATCAGGACAAAATGTTCGTGCTGACACCAAAGCTTCCAGGGCCCAGGAGCTTTTAAGAAATACATGGCAGACACAGGCTTGAAGGATAAAATTATTTATTCTTTTACCATTCATTCAAAAGGTAGTAGCATCCAATGAAGGAAAAAAGATAGATACAGTAAAATGTAATTAGTACAATGGTTTAGTATACAAGGGTTGTCCAGAAAGTATTCAGCCACATAATCATTCTTGTTACATTGGCAATGGCTAGATTTTTTTCTGAATAGCCCTTGTACATGTAGAACACTGTGGAAACACCTGAATAAAGTAGAAGATGAACAGAGAAAGGAATTGAGGGAGCATAGCAGCAGTAAAGAACCCCAGAATTCCAAGCTGGCTTCCTGAGTCCAGATTCGTAGAATTGTAGAATTAGAGCAGTACAAGTGATACTGGTGACCATCAAGTCTGATCACTCCCTTTACAGATTAGGAAATAGAAATCTTCAGTCTAGGAGTTGAACAGAATTACAGAAGGTCTCATAGCAAGTCAGTGGCAGAGCCAGAATTAAATTAGACTCTGGGCCCATTGGCTACAGCCCAGTGATAACCCCCAACGAGTGAGTTCCTAAGATCCTATGAGCACTGCTACAGGACAGGGGAAGCCAGCAAGAGTTGCTGGTGGCAATGGAGGCCTGATTCTGGAAGGATGACACCTTCTTTGGTAGGGTAATTGACTCTACCTGCAGCCCTGGCTGTGCACTCCACAGTGTCTGCCCAGGGGACACCAAGAAGGGAGAAATAGGTAGATAATTTGTTTGAGCATGGAGTGTGAGGAAAGGGCACATACTGAACATAGAGAGGATGAATAATCTGAAATAAGTACCACTCTAATAGACAGATGTTAAGCTTTTAAATTATAAAGCAAGTATATCACAGCATACATAAAGAAAATTCTGAGAGAATGAAAAAGCACAAATAAGACTTTAAACAGATGGCTGTGGGACCTTGTGTCAGAAATAAGTGGAAAGTCATCTGGGGGCATAGTAGGCAATGAATATATACCTACTACCTAAGAAGGAAACTTAGTTAAATGCACAACAGGCCTTTAAAAAAAAAAAAATCTAGTTCAGATGGAGTCAAAAGAGGGAAAGTATAAAATTTCTTAATTCACTATGCTCAGAGGTACTTAAAAGCTGGCCAAATTGGGCAAAAATTTCATCTAATGGGGCTGTTCTAGTGTCAGTGGTTCTCTTTTCTTTTTTACTTACCTATACTATACCACAAGGGACTAACAGAGAAATTCTCTCCATACAATTAGTTAGTTTTACACTCCCCAATTTCTACATTATTGATTATCACTTAAAAAACTTCTTGTTTGGACAAAGATGTCCTTGCATTAAAACATAAAACTTCCCAAAAGTGTCCACTAGTTCATCCCATAAGCAATTTCTTCATTATACACCAGAGGTCAGTATTGGCTTATTAATTTACATGAGCTATTAATTTTTATTTTCCCAGTTAATAACAATGAGAAATAATATACCAAGAATCATTGCTTTTGGAGCTCTGGTATTAATTCCTTAAGCAAGCATCATCTGGGTGGATAAGCATAGATCATGAATGACTTAAGAAAAAGGAGAAAAATTCACTAGGAAAAAATTTAACCCACGTAATGAAAGTAGCTATTGTTCTTTAGGAAAGCATTCATATCTCATTCCAGGCATATTAATTAAGCAACTTTTACATGATGGTTACTAGTTAGTATTACATGTGAGAAGTCTTCAAACTAGCAGTATTAAGTCACATGCTGAAAGTGAATTGAACTCTATAGGGTTTAGAGCCCAGAAATTAAGAATCTTATTTAGTGCTGCATACCTACAACAGTTGATCAATTTTGAATGGCAAGAGTTATGGATAATTTGTACAAATAAGACAGGGATCCAGCAGTATAATACTGACTCTGAGTACCAAGAGAAGTTAAAACTTTTAATGAAAAGAAGAAAAGACTAAAGACAGATTGGATAACTGTCTGCAGATATACTAAATAAAGGCTTTCCACAGGAAGAGAAAATAGATTAGTATTGTGTTGTGCCAGTTAGCAAGTGATAGAATTATAAAGAGAGAGATTGCAACTTCCTATGAGATAGAATTTTTTAAAAACTACCACTGTTTCAACCTTTTTGCCTGGAGATGCTATAGAAATAGTTCCAGGACTGAGTATCAGGATACATTAGATAAATGCCAAAATCTTTTACATTCTCTGGTTATATGACTATGTGACTGTGATGCCACAAAGTAAACAATCTCATGCATTCCACAAATTGTAAGTCTCCTTCAAGGCATATATATTCTAGGTACCTTCTGCTTTAAAAAGTCCCCCTGAATCCTCTAGAACAGTTTGCTCATCGTAAGTACCTCTGATATTTTAACCTTTTGTCATCGTCTGAAAGACAGTGTACATTTTTGTATTATTAAGCTTTGTGTTTTTATGTCTTATCCACAAAATAGATTCCCCTTTTAGGAATCTGTGTTATTTTCTTCTCTATAATACTTAGTGTAATAAAATGGAGTTAGTACATACTCAGATAGCATTTATGGAACATATAGATGTCTTTATCTATAAAGTAATAAATAAAAACACGCACTTTCCCTGCCTCCCTGAATTGTTTTGAACATCGATTTGAGATAATGTGTCTGAAAGCACTTTGAAAAGTATAAAGTGCTGTACAAATGTAAGGCATTATTATTTCACAGGGGGCTTTCTCAGTTATAACCTTACATGTCAGCTCAAATATAATGGCAACTAAGGAACATTTTTAAAAACTTAATCTGTAAAGAAACTTGTCCCTTCTGGGCACAAATTATAAGCCTCCTAAAAAAAATGTTTGTGCATATTTTTTGTTTTGTTTGTTTCTAAATTCCACAATGAGCTATGGTCTTTCAGGGAAAACGCTGCTCTGATAGAAGTAATTCACAATGTAGAAAACTACTCTTGTATACTTTCAGTAAGGAATCGCAAACAAATGAGCTATTTTGTCTTCTCAAGCAAAGGGACTTACCAGCCGTGGGTGGCAGCTGTTCAAGTCCATCTGGTCAAGAATTCACTAAGATCATAATGGGAAAGTAGCTCAAATGCAGATTTGGACGACAGTCTGCCAATGTTCCTTTGGAGAAAAAAGTGGATTCTCAGGCCAATAATCTGCATTTTTAAAAGTCTCTAAATGTAGGTTTATGGGATAATTCATAACAACTTTAAGGAACTACCATGATAACACTGGGAAAATCATCCATATTGCAGTACATACTTGTTCTGTTGGACTGTGAGCATTTGTTTATAGTTGGCCTTGATTGTATCACAATTTTTAAGTGGTTCTTTCATTTTTAAGAACAACTTTTCCAGACAAAATATTGTCAGCAAATAAGGGACACAGCTAGATTTTTTAAACTTATTAACTTTGAAATGATATTTTAAAATGAATAAGATATGCATGCTCATAAATTAAGGGGAAAGGTAAATAATTAACTGAAAGTTCATAAAAGTTCCTCAGGAAGTAAGCAAATAATAGATAAATGATAGAACTATAACCTGTAACCTACCCTAATAGTATATTTATGTAACTCTTTAAAATACTTGTAGCACTTTAGCATGCTTTTCCTTATTAGATTATGGAAAGAATGTTGTGAGGTAGAATGTATGTTTTATAGATAAGCATACTGATGTTAAAAGAGGTTAACTGACTGATTTTGTATTTCCATTATCTCAAAAGCACAACTAAAATTAGCATTTTGGACTGTTTGTATCAGGGGCCACTGCTTTAGTCCTATTTGCTTCAAGTCTGGAATACCCAATGCTAAAGGCACTGCCTCTGAGCCTTGTCCTCATCTTGGCCTTCCTGCCTTCTTCAAATCAGACACCTCTCTCTTCTCTTCAGAATACGCAAGTTACTACAGGGACATTGATGGATAGGGAAGTTATTTCCAAGCTTGCTTGAGAATGGACTAGAGCTGGTTTTGAATTGGGAGAGAGGAGCAAAGGGGCTTGGCAAAATGTCAAGTTCTAGAGTTAGAGATAAAGGTACCAGGGTGGTCAATCTCTAATTTCCCTAGGATCTCCTAAGGAATCCCTGTTATGTACATGTCAGGCCCAGATATCATTCCACCAGCCAAAGGCCATGGGCAGCCTTAACAAGTCAGAGTAAAGAAATTTTTTGGCAGTCCTTAAACAGTCACTATTCACTTGGCAGGGGAGGGGGCGGCGTCCAATGACTGCTCAGTTGTCTCTTCAATGAGTTAGGAGGTATTATGGACATCTTGCTGGTCATTTCCACTAGCAACACAAACTCTGCCACTCAGGGGTGAATGCTGACTTTTGAAAGTCACAGTGGGTTTATCACCAGGGTTCTTTCTCCCTGTTCCAACACACATTGCAACTGAGGTCACAAAACTTTCATCCCTTCAGGATACCCAGCTCTAACTAATCCAGAAGGATGAAATAAAACAGTTTGACACTTGATTCAGAGGTGTGGAAAGAAAGCAGATTTGATAACAAAGTGACTGAACTTGCAACACCCCCATTCTGTAGTCGTCAGGGTTCAAGGTAGACCACCTGGGGATGGAGGGAATAGGAACCAGGTTCAGAAGCTACCTATTATAAAAGCCTCCTACTGACTTCTTAGGACCAGAAGACACATATCATTAGTGTCTGGAAAGCAAGAGGGCTGGGCATGCCAGACTAGGGTAAGTGTCTGGGTCTCACTCACAATTCTCAGAGAAGACCTAGGTCCAGTCCCACTGTGTTAAAAAAACAAAACAAAACAAAACAAAAAAAACCTGGTACACAGAAGTTTTTGAGAAACGTTAGCAGAATGAATATTTATGGAAAGACAACGTCTGACCTATGATGAAAAACTACTGTTAAAAAATTGTATTTCAATTGTTTGCTTGTTTTCTCTGTCATTCATAATGAGTTTCTTCAAGAAAGAAACTTAGTCTTGTTCATATCCATCTCTCCAGAGGTCAGTATAGGTATCCAATAAGCACTAAAGAGTTTTCAGAATGAACCAGGTAAGCCCAGTTACTTATTATCATATAGCTTTGGTGGGAAAGGACTGAGATTTGAAAAGGGAGTAGGATCTGGGTGAATGGAACCCATCAAATATATAAACAGAGACCAAAGTAGCATGCCCAATACAATCGCATGATAGCAGGTTATATTCTAGGTAAGTAGACATCAACAAAGGGCTGAAATTTTGGCCTGTCCAAACAGATGGGAAGAATATGAGACAATTATAGGAAGGACAGCAAATTGGAATGAGGGGTATCTGCCATTAGAGAAGTAAGTCTAAGCTAATGGGCCATGATGCAGGATTGGGGTATCCCCTTGAAAGAAGAGCAATGGCAGATAACAAAAGAGGTACTCAGGACAAGGATCAGGCTAGAGCTCAGTCAACAAACTTAGGGGCCTAGGGAACAAGCAAAGAAGACTTAGGAACAGAGATCCATTCACCAGAACTAAGGTAGGACATTAAAGCAGAAACGAAGTAAACAGGATCAAACCCCAGCTTCCAGACACGAAGCCATGTGAAAGGCATTAGTCCTGAAAGTCAAGGAAGTGGTGAAACTGCAGGAGATTTTTAGGTGGCCACAGCTTAGGAAAGAAGAGACTTACAGAGACTAGAAACCAGGCCTGGGCTAATATTTGCAATACTGAGTATGATTTGGAATGCTCATTCTAACAAACACCAATTTAATTTCCTGACATAGTCCAGGATGTTTACAAGAGCTAATTTCCTTGGAAATGAATTTTTAAACATTCATTATAGAAAATGCTTTTGCTGTGTACATGTTAGAAAAACGTGTATCATTTATAAAAGCTGAGATTTCTTGAACTACTAGAGAAAGCAGGAGAAAAAGCTTTCACAAAGTGCCTTCTCCAGCTACTCCCTACAGATGTATTCTTAAAATAATTACTTGACATATTTGTATGTATATCTTTAGTTTAGTATCTTACCTAATTGTCCAACAACTAATTCAATGTTGTTTGCAATGCATTAAATGAACAAAAGATAAACTGGGTAATAGAGAATGCAGAAAGCCTACTGGTCCATGAAATCACTGGATTTGCAAAGTGATTTTCTTTTCAATGCTGTGCACTATCTGAGAACAAAATCTGTTGGCAAAGCACTTTAGCGGCAACCAAAGGATCAGAATATAGAGACATTGGGGATGCCACACAGCATCAAACCAAAGGTCTATCCAGGTCAGCCTACTACAGAGGCAATGTGAGATGTTTTTTGAGATCAAGTTTATATGATATACTGTCAGTTTATAATGATGGAAGTATTTAATATTATCTTCTGAAAATCTCTTTGTGAACTGACATATAACTCTAATCTACCAAATTCTAATTTATACAAGTTCTAGGGTTTTTATTTTCAGCAGCTCTACATCTTTGTGTTACAAAGCTCCATAAATGTAATGTCCAAAAAGTGAAAAGTAATATTACTTTTTCCACTTGTAGACTTGTAGATATTTCCAATGTTTCCTGAAACCTCAAATTCTTACTGATATTTTAAACTGTTCTCCTCCCACTTTGGTTTGCTGCAATAGGTCTCAATGTGTGGTTCCCAGACCAGCAATATGAGCTGAGAAATTATTAGAAATTTGATTTCTCAGGTCCCACCCTAAATGTACTGAATCAGAAGATCTGGGGTGGGCCCAGCAACCTGTATTTTAACAAGCTCTCCACATGATTATGAAGTATGCTCAAGACTGAAAATTACTGGTACACAGTAAGTTTATCCATCCACCCTCTGGCAGAAGCTTATCATTGCACTGACTCTTTAGATGATGATTACTTACCTTGTTAAATTTTGATTCTTCTGATGTTTGAGTTGGCAACACAAACATACAGAATTTGATAAAGTGAAATACAAAATGGAAGTAAAGAGGAGACAGTATTGGCAGTAAAATCAACAACTATAAAGCAGTTTAGGGTCATTTGGTTCAGGGGCAAGCATTATATCTCAAATACCCACTGAACATCACATTTTAAAAGCATAGCCCCAAAGTTAATGATTTCCAATGATGATCCTTAGTCCAAAGAGAGGATTATCCAAATTCCTCTGATTAAAGAATAAATTATTAAGGCATTTTGGAAACATTTTCATCAAAATGAAAATAATGTTTCCAAAATAATAGAGGAAACATAGATATGTATGAAATATTTACTTACTTGAATATCTGAAGATGCTGAAACATGTGTCCTTATATTACTTTATTTGTCCTCTTTGAAATATGAAACAATGATGTCCATTAATGCTTTATTTAAAAATTTGTGGTAAAATACATATCCACATTTTAAGAGATAATATCTATGTATTACTTTTTGAAGTTGAATTGAATTATGGTAGTATGACATTCACTGAAATGATGGCATTAGTCAAATGAATGCTAGCTTCATCACGTGATAAGCAGGACAGTCAAAGAAAATGGCAGAAGCATGGTTGTCATCTGAGGAGGACGAGACGATTTGCCGTGACAATGGATAGGACAAAGAGATGTGGTTGAGTTTCTCCCATGTTCTCTTGTCTTAACACCCTTTGACTTCTACGTATGGGGAACCTTTAAGGATGTGCTGTACCAATGATTACATGGTCTCACAGTCAGCCAACGATTTTGATATACAATTTCATGAATTTCTGCAATGTTTTCCTCAGTTGTGCTCTTTACTGGCTACCCTAACCTCTCTTTATCAGTGACACTTTCTCTCCCCTCAGAAAAATGTGTAATCCTTTTGTACATTGCCACTTCTTCATAGCATTATCCCCATAAACTTGATTTCACTTCCACTCTTGCCAAGTTAAACAAGAAATTTAATGTTTATTCATTGCTTTAATTCAAGCTCCAAGGTTTTCACTATGGCATAGAAAAACACGCAACAACAATAATGAACAACACTCAGCAATACACACCATACATTGATACGAACATAGCTATGAGACACAGATATACCAAGGTTTGAAAGTTTATTGAGTTGTTTGTACAGCACTGCCAAAGTAAGCATATGGTGGCAAGTTCACGAACTTAACTGTCAGACCTTATACACCACATAATATTCCATTGTATGTATGTAATTGTTTATTCATCCAACGATGGATACTTAGGTTGCTTCCGTATTTTATCTATTGTGACTGATGCTGCTATAAACATGGTGTACAGATATCTCCTTAAGAATCTACTTTCAATTATTTTGGGTATACAGCCAGAAGTTGAACATAGTATAGTTCTTTTTTAAAAATTATTTGAAGAATTGCCATTCAATTTGCTATAATGACAATGGCATTTTACATTTCCACCAACAGTGCATAAAGAATTCTAATTTCTCCATATCCTTGCAATGCTTCTGGTCTGTTTTGATAATAGCCATCCTAATGGGTGTGAAGTGTTTTAATTTCCCTTATAATTTGATGTTGAACATCCTTTCATGTGCTTATTAGCCATTTGTTTATTTTCTATAAAGGAGTGTCTATTTAAAATCCTTTGTCCATTTTTGAAGAATGTTGCTTGTTTTTTTGTTGTTGAATTTTAGGAGTCTCTCTCTCTCTCTCCTTATTGCAAATATTTTCTCCCATTCGATGCATTATCTTTTTACACTATTAATAGTGTATTTGATGTATAAAATTTTAAAATTTTCATGAAGTCCAATGTGTTTATTTTTTCTTTTGTTACCTGTGCCTTTGGTGTCATATCCAAAAAATTATTCCCAAATACAATTTTGTAACATTTTTTGCTATTTTTTTTTCTTCTAAGAGTTTTATTGTTTTAGGTCATACATTTAAGTCTTCAATCCATTTTGACCCAATTTTTATATATGATGTTAGGTACGAGTCCAATGTCACTCTTTTGGATGTGGATATCCACTTTTCCAGCACCATTTGTTGAAAAGACTGACTTTTCCACATTAAATAGTTTTCACAACCTTGTCAAAACTTGTTTGACAATTTTTGTGAGGGTTTATTTCTGGGCTCAATATTTTATTACATTGGTCTATATGTCTGTCTGTCTTTGTGCCAGTACCACACTATTTTAATTACTGTAAGTAATTGTAGTGAGTTTATAATCAGGAACTATGAGTCTTCCAGTTTTGTTCTTTTTCAAAATTGTTTTGGCTATTCAAGGTCCATTAATATTCTACATGAATTTTAGGATGGGTTTTTTGTATTGTAAGTAATTGTAGTGAGTTTGAAATCAGGAACTATGAGTCTTCCAGTTTTGTTCTTTTTCAAAATTGTTTTGCTATTCAAGGTCCATTAATATTCTACATGAATTTTAGGATGGGTTTTTGTATTTCTGTAAAAATAGTCATTGGAAATTTGATAGGATATGCATTGAATTTGTAGATTGTTTTGGGTGCTATTGACATTTTAACAACATTAAGTCTGCCAATCCAAAAACATGTGTTTCTATTTATTTATGTCTTTAATTTCATTCAACAATGTTTTGTAATTTTCATTACACAATTATTTTACCTCTTTGGTTAAGTTAATTTCCAAGTACTTTATTATTTTTGATGCTATTGTTAATGAAATTGTATTTGTAATTTCCCTTTCAGAATGTTCATTGTTAATATACTGGGAGTGCCAAAAAATGCATACACATTTATGTATGTGTAATACAAGGTTCATTCAAAAGATGGTATTAATCAAATGAATCCTAGCATCACCATGCGACAGGCAGGACAGTCAAAGAAAATGGCAGAAGCACAGTTGTTGTTCAAGGAGTGCAACATGTATGTTGGTCTGTTAGATGGTGTTCCACAAGTCACTTAAGCTCTGTTCACATAATCTTCTTTTTTATTTCTGTTCCTCAGAGTTGCTTATTTCCATTGTCCTATCTTCAAATTCACTGATTCTTTCTTCTACCTGCTTAAATCTGACTTTGAATCCCTCTGCAGTTAAGACCTCACTTAAGGTTGTAGATAGGTTTTGCAACTTTATACAGAATGACATATTAATATAATGAAATCATTTTACTGTAGGTTAACTGATACCAAAAAAAAGTAAAGTTCTCATGGCATTTCATCAATGGTATAACAAAATGACATTGAACAAAATGATGTTATTTGAGGACCATAATTAACTGCTGTAAAAAATTTATCATTTTAGTTATTGTGCTTTTCAGTTCCAGAGTTGCTTTTTGTTTTCTCTTTAGATTTTCTATCTCTTTACTAATACTTCCATTTTGTTTATACTTTTATTTTTCTATCTCCACATTTTCCTTTAATACTTTGAGTATTTTTAAGACAGTTGTTTTGAAGTCTTTGTTTAGTATATATGCTGTGAGGTCATTTTCAGGGACAGTTTTTTTTCTTTTTTTCCCTCTATTAAATGAACCATATTTTCCTATTTCTTTGTGTGTCTTACAGTGTTTTTTTTTTTAACATTGGCCATTTGAATGTAATAATGTAGTAAGTCTAGACATCAGAGTCTACCTCTTCCTGGGTTTGCTGTTTTTTGTTATTGTTAACTGTGTTTGTTTTTCTAATTAATGTAGGCCGTCTCTGGCTGAGGATCAATCGAAGTTATAAAGTATATTCTGAATCTTTTCCTGAATACTAATGGTTACCTTCTAATCCTATCAGTATATAAAGTTGTTTATTAATATCCCAATATCTGGCTCTCAAAAGATAGAAAAAAGAAAAATGAAGTGGGAAAGGGCATTAACCCTTTACATGTCCTGCAAGGCACTTCATCAGGAGAGGCAGGGGCTTGCAACAATGGGGTATGTGCAAAAATAATGGGAACTTGCCTCTTCGTCTACACATCGGTGATCAAAAGCAGCAATCAGCAATCAGATAACTGATCCACAATACTCGAAGGAAAGTGTTCTTTTTGTTTACCCTGGCTCCTACCAACTGTGTGTAAGCTGCTCCAAAAATTGTGCACTGCTGACTGACACATGGCTGTGGGTTTCCATGGGTAGGTGCTACTGTGTTAAAAAGCTGAAATTAACCATAATGAACTGCAATTTACCATTCAAGCATTCCCATGAAAGCTGTAAGCCTTCAGTGAAACCAAGACTTCAAAAATAGTTGTATCAGACAGGTTCTGCCAGTATAACTGTTGTCTGGGTGGGGAGATAGATTCCTGATCCCTCTGACTCTGCCATCTTCCTGTCCATTAGCTTTTAAACATGTTCCAACTGAGGAACAGAAAAAGACTTAAATTGATGATTTTGGATCAAATTTTGCAATGACATTGTATTATGTCTTTACCATAATGGAAATTTTTTAAACACAAAAGCTTTCATTATTTTAAGCATTACTATACACTTCATAACCTTCGACTTATCCTGAAATGTAAACTCATATGAGAAGTCTGATTTAATGTTCAATGCATGTTTGTTAAAGGAGAGTGCGCCTGTCTGCTGAGCATTACTGGAATTACTCTGACCAGTACAGCATACAAACCCAAGACTAGCTGCATCACAGACTGAAACAATGGCAGCAAGAATATCCCCTTGAGTCTACATCTTTGCAGAGCCAGATTACTCAGTCAGTTAAGTAAGGGATTTGGTGTAAAACATTGTTAAAAACAGTAAGGAAGTGAAGTTTTAATTTGCTCATCTTCTCTGTCACCTACTGTCTGACATGTTTACAGTTTTCTTCTCCAGATTTCAAATAGGATTTCTAATAATAAATGTGAACCAATTCTATCAAGTTGTTCATTTTCTTTACATTTCTGTCCTTACTAATTATATGCTAGTCTTTAAATATGAAGATAATACCTCTGACCCAGCAATCATAATACATACACCTTGAATTATATTTGGTGAGAAAAATGGTCTTATAATGATCTCTACCATTGTGCTCTCTTTTCTAGTCTTCATGGAACCAATAGCTCCAATGATATACTGTCATGTGAATGTGGCTTGCAAATTATACCAAAAATAGAATTGATCAACCAAGTTGATGTAGAAATTCAACAAAGGCCCTTGCCTTGGCCTCATTCGCAATAGGAAACAGCAATAGAGAGTGGTCACCCATCATCCATTTCAATAGATACTAAAATTTATCTTTGGAAAATTCTAAAGGGCAAAAATAAAGACTATACAGTGCCATAAAGCTGCTGCTATGGATACTAGGATGATAAAAGATAAAACTGACAAGCCTGGGAACTTTGCAACGGTCAGATTGTCAGGAATGATTAACAGTGTGCTCTGACAATAAGCGAACAGGATAAAAGAACGTCTTGGCAAAACATAAATTTAAAATACTATGTGGTATGTTCTAAAGAAGACAGATCTAAGGGTGTTGGAACAAGGGGAGGTACTTCTGAGAGAACTGGAGGCATGAGACTTGAGATCCAAGTTTAAGTTTAACTTGGTGTCCTTCTCAAAGATACATTAAGTATGGAAATTTTAATTTTATTATTATAAGTATAATAATTTTATTATTATAAGTAGTATATAAGTATTAAAACAAACTTTTAAAAAATGTATAATCCACAATATAAAGTCCCTTAAATTAAGGTGGCTATACTTCCTAGTTTTCTCTAGACATTCCTATATCATGCTGATAATTCAGGTGTAAATATTAACAGTACCCTCTTCAATTCACAGTGTGTACTGGTATATATGTGTATGTATGCATACATGTATATGCATATAGCTTTTTCTTTTTTATTTGTTTTACAAAAAATGGACTGATATATACATACATATATATACATATATATACACACACATATATATAGTCCTGTAACTTTTTTCACTGAATATATAACTTAGAATCTTATTTTTTCAAAATACTTTTTTTAACTTGCTATATATTCTCCATTAAATATAGTTATTTAATCTTCTATTAAGACCACTTGCATTATTTTAAATTTTGCATAACTACAAATAATTTAGCCACATATATTTTTTTACCCATAACTCTGTACATGTTTTAGTGTTTCTGTAGGATAAATTTTCAGAAAAAATATTGCTGGATCAAAGAACATGTACATTAAAATCATAATTAATATTTCCACGCATAGGCACACTTTTGAATCTTCAATTTAATAACTCATAAAATGTCACCTTTTCCCCCTTGGTATTATTTGCATTTTAAACTAAAGAGCTTCAATTCTTTAGGTTCACAAAGATTTCAATGAGTGGGAGTACAAAATGTAAAATATTATCATCTACTTTTTGCAAAAACATCACTGTGCTCTTTGGAAATTGAGGAATTGGTCAAACAAGTACAACACAGATGTACTGATTATTCACATGGAGGCTTGAGACACTATGGGAGCTTAGAGACATCCTACTAATAAGCACCTTCAAGGAGTCTCACTTATTTGACTTTTGATAAAATGTATTAAACCAACTTACCAACTAGTACAAAATGGCTGAGTTTCCCCATACAGTGGACTCTTGGAACAACATGGCTTTAACCGTGCAGGTCCACTTACACACAGATTTTTTTTCAATAAATATGTACAGTACCATAAATGTATTTTCTCTTCCTTAGGATTTTCTTTTCCCTGGCTTATTTTATTGAAATAATACAGTATATAATTGATATAATGTACAAAGTACGTGTTAAGTGACTGTTCATGTCACTGGTAAGGCTTCTGGTCAATAGCAATATAATAGGCAATAATCTCACATGTTGAAATAGGGCAACTGGTGGAAAGAGGTAGACCAACCTAGAAATAGCTACATGGCTGCATTGTTGAAGGTGGGGAATGTGCCAACCCTGATGCAGAGAAACCCTTTTCCACTTGTTTTCCTGCTCTTCTGGCACTGAAGCCAGTGCCAATCCATTCAGACCTGTGACAAAAGGCCCAGGAGCGCTAACCCCTTCCCTCTCCTCCTTCCTTGCAGCCTTGTTCATTTGCTTCCTACCTTTCTTCTTTTCCTATTTCCCCTTTAGTAATTCCTCTTTGCTTTGGCCCTCCAACTCTTTCTCACATTATCAGTGTGTACTAATAAATAGTAAGCACAGGTCTTGAAAAGACACAGATGACTAAGATGGAGCACTCACTCTGGAAAAGCCCACAGTTTAGTAGGGAGAAAGACATGTAAACAAAGAATTAGTCTGATGACTGCTGTAATTATGTATTTAATATCATTAGCAGGATAAAGAAAACTGAACAACTAATTTTGCTGGGAAGAATCAGGACAGCTTTAGTGATGGTGTTTGCGATGTCTGGAAAGACATTCCTATTCAGTGTGGGAAAGGGGAATTAAGGCATTGGACAGATGGGCCTGAGCTCTGACTGCATCAAATGCAGTGTGGAGAGCAGATGATGTTTCTGCCCTCAGTCTCTAACCTGCATAATACAGACATCAGTAATCAAGTTTAATACGGTTGTTTTAACTTGTACCTAAACACAGGCACACATCATTTTGTTGTACTTCACTTTATGGCACTTCACAGATGCTGCGTTTTTAACAATTGAAGGGAAGACCCTCCATTAACAAAATGATTACGACTCGGTTTATTGCAGTGGTCTGTCTGGAATGAAATCCGCAACACCTCTGAGGTATGCCTATATGTTATTGCTAGCTGAGGTGGGGGGGAGGGGGGAGGAAAGCTCCTGACACAATGTTTCCAGCTTCTGCTGGTTCCCTGCCTTTGTAAAAATAACCTCAGAATTTTGATTTCCTCTCTTTAGAAGCATATTTAAATATTTAAAAAATTTACTGCATTGTTTTGACATTTGTAAATATTTCTTCAATAATTGGACCAAATTTTTTGATTCCTCACTTTATACCCACCAATCTTTATTCTGGTTTATCCTCAAAGGTCAAGGCATGGCCAAAAGGTATTGATCATGCTGGACAGAAAGGCACAAGCATGATAAGGCTCATAGTAGGTAGATGTGTAACTATAAATCCCATTAGAGTTATCTAATCAAAACCACTAGACTATTTGCTTTGTCTGAAATGAAGCCTCTTAGACCTATCAGGAGGGTGTGCACATGTGTGCATGGGTGTGCATGTACTTCCTGCTAAGTAACTGAAAACATGTTTGTCAAAGTTTGGATATTTCACAAAAAGTTTAGATATACTTTTTATTATTTATTCTATTGTATACAGTTTATTTAACTATCTTCCCTTCAAGTCAAAGGTAACCTGGTTATATTAATCTGGACAGGTTATGCTATGCTATGGTTACAAATCCTCAAATCTCAGTGGCTTTAAAATACCAAGCTTTCTTTCTAGATTAACTACACAACCACTGCATGTTTGTAAGGGCTTTGCTCTGTATTACCCTTACTCTAGGGCTCAGACTTATGGAGTTCTACTATCTGGAACACTTCCAATTGTGGTAGAAGGTTCTAGAACATCTTAATTGACAAATGTGATGGCCAGAAATGGCAAATATTAAATCCAGCTATAATTTATTGCCTAGAATTAGTCACATAGCCAGGCCTGATTTCAAGGGGATGAAGAAATAAATCTTGTAAGAGACTGGAAGAAAGCATGCCAGAAATTTTATATTTTTATACACACACACACACACACACACACACACACACACACGGTATGTGTATGTATGTATGTATGTATGTGTGTGTATATATATGTATATACATATACGGGGTTGGACAATTAATTTCACGATCTCATCCTAGAAAAAGTGCTACATACCTCATAGCTGAATATCACTATAGGAACCTTCAAAGTACTCCCCTTGGTAAGCTATGCACCAATATCAGTTCCTAGTCTACCCTTCAAAGCAATTTTGGAACTCTTTTTCTGAAATAGCCATCAGAGCTATCATCATACCCTAAATCTGACAAGTTCAAAAACTCACTACTGCATGCTTATGTTGGAAGCACTGTACAAAACCTAGGCACTGGCATCAGTGCATAGCTTCCCAAGGGGAGCACTTCGAAGGTGATCATAGTGACATTCAGCAATGAGGTATGTAGCACTCTTTCTAAGATGAGTTCATGAAATTAATTGTCCGACCTCATATATACATGTATACATACATGTACATATACTTATATACATGTACACACACACACACACACACACACACACACACACACACAAATTTCTTTGGCCGGGGCCTCGTCTGGTTAGGTGGAGTGTGGGGTTACCGAGGAAAGCCAAACAGGTGGAGTCAAAAGCACAGTTGGCACTTGCATAAAACACTGGTTGTCTTAAATTTTATGCCCAATGACTCTCTTCACTCTAGTCCCAGGTCTGACTAGTAGAACGTTATCACGAACTGAGTTGGGTAGGCTAGGCGGAAGCAGATTGGGTAAATGCCAGAAGTCTGGTTCTAAACTTGAGTTTGAGATGGCTATTGAACGTCTAAGTGGAGGCAAAGAGTGGACAGCTGGATCTCTGATTCTGTATCGCAGGGGAGAGTCTATACTGAAGTTACATATTATAGAGTTATCACAAAACTAGATCAATTTATGACGGCAGTGAGTATAAATAGACAGATAAGAGATGAAGTTCAAGGACTGGGTCATAAAATAATTTGTAGGAAAGAAGTGAAACCTGCAAAGGACCTTGCAAAAGAGGAGCCAGTGAGAGAAGGAAAATTAGGAGTGTGAAGTCCTTGAAGACAAAAGAAGAAAACGCTTCAAGGAGTAGAAAGTAATCAATTGTGTTTCATGCTGCTATGTCAAGGATTGAGATTGGAACACTTGCTTTTGTAGCATGGAGGTCACTGATGATGTTGACTAAAAACAGTTTTAGTGGGGAGGTGGGAACAAAAGCCAGAAAGAGTATCTTGAACACAGAGAGGATGAGAAAGAGGGGAACTGAATTCAGCACATATAGACAACTCTTTCAAGGGAAAGAGAAAAGAAGAGGGAGAGAGTGAGAGAGAAGATAAGGGAGAGGCTAGAAGGAGAACAGGTGTCCAGAATTTAGTGCTCTCTCATGAGAAAAGTTCTATGAGAGATTTTTCTACCAAGACACATGTGAAAGAAAGTAGCAACAAGTGGAAATTCAACTACAATCAGCATCTTTTTCTCTGAATTTGTTGATTTGGAAATCATCTGTTGGGCTCTGCAATGGAATCATCATTTGCTCTACTGGTTTTTCTAAAGTCTCACATGCTGATGCTAGTTAAGAATAATACATTTTACCCTGTCAACTTTTGCTTACCACTGAGGATCTTAGTATATGTGCTGCAGAAGCGAGCACAACATAAAGGTTCTTAAAATGTGTTCAGGGGTAATTTGAACAGACTCTTTCAAGATAGCACATCTGTTAGTAGATCCACAGAACAGTAAATATAACTTGATAATCATGCCAAATATTTCTTTGTATTGTCAAATTGAATCGGCAGCTTTGCATAATAAAAGGCTAAAATTATGAACCACATAAGATTTGCCTGAAACTTGATTGTTCAGGCTCAAAATTCTCTGCTGAATACTCTTATGCTTTCTTTTGTATTTATCCATTTTCATGTGACTGCTTACAGCAGACATTTCATTTTTTATGTTTTCATAAAAATAAATTTTAATAAGCCACTCCAATAGCATCCATATCACATTTATTATATAGATACATATTTTACAATGATAATTGACATACCAGCATTTATGAACTTGGTTCTTTATGGACGCATTAGTAGTAGTATTCCTTTATAGAATATAATATTTTATAATATTATATTTCTTTATTTCTTGCTGTTCTGTATAAAATGTTTATAAAATGAGGTGCTTTTTTAGGTGTAAAATAGGCAATCCCCAGGATTAAGCATAAAAGAAGATAAAATAGGGTGAGTATCACAGGGCATTTCCATTTCTTTCTAAAGTGTGGGTGAATTTTACCCCCATGTAAACTCTTGAGAAATAATCCAAAAAAAAAAAAAAAAAAAAGAAATAATCCAGTAAGAGTTAGATCATGAAATGTTAGCATCCCCCAAGTAGAAATTATGGAAAAGAATTATAAAATTGCCACTTACAAATTTAATCCTCTATCTTCTAAATATAATTAGGGAATTAGGAAAGGGATAGGAAGGACTTCTGAATTCATCTAATCTTCTCTCACAGGTTACTGTTCCAAATGTCCATCTATTACAAACATACATTTATCAAGCACCTAGTACATACAAGGAATCATTCAAATGTTCTCTAAAGAATACAAATGTGTAGAAAATATTCTTTGCCCTTAAAGAACTCATACTCCATTATCAAAGATAAGATAGAAATTTCAATATATAAAATACAAGTTTCAATTTGTTAAGAGCCATGGAGTAATTTAAAGATTTAAGAAGGGAAAAATGAAATGAAGTTTGGGCAAGCCAGTGTAAGTTTCTTAAAAGAACTTATTTGTGATGTGAAGGGAAGATTTCAATACAAAGAGATGAAGAGGAGGTGGTAAGCCTGGCAGAAGGAATACCTTTAGCAAGGAGAGAGAAGTACATAGTGATGAAAAAGACCAAGTTGTCTAATGTGACTGGATTATAATTTACCTTCACATTCTTCTGTCATGTTATTTCATGCCATTAAATTATGGCCATATTTTAAAGGTACTTAAATATGGGATCAAATAGACTTGTCTTAAATAGTAAATCACTCAAGTCTATAAACAGAAAATAATTTGATCACCTATCTCCAACTTCAAGAACAAAACCAATCACGCATCGTTTACCCAAAGTTTACAGTGTATTTTGAAAGAGAAAAAGAGAACTGATGCGCCCTAACCACGTGTGCTGGTCCTTTGTTTGTTTGCTCTCAAAGCCATCCCTACCCCTGCTGTGACTTACAGAGTCTTACATTCACAAATCGGATTCCCCAGGCTCTCTTTACCAAATAATGACCAGGTCAATTCAGCTAATGGGGGAGAAAGGATGGAAGGAAGGAAAGGAGAATCTCAGCCTGTGCTGAGGACAGTAACTCCATAGTGGTCACACCTCCTTTCTGATTTCAGCTCTTGTACAGTCTCTGTCATCATTACAGCTCCAGCACTTTCTGGGCAGTTCCTTCTCCGTGGTTCCAGATCCTCCTGGGCATCCCCAGCTCACAGAAGCTGGTACTACCAAAACCTTCCTTTGGGCCTCAATTCTGGCACGATGGAGACTTCCTGCTGATTATGACCTAGACACTTCATAGTTCCTTGTTTGCACTTTTCAACTCTTCCAACACAGAAAATTGAAGATTCATATAACTGGAATGTTAAAAAAATGAAACTGTTTTAAGAGAATTAGAACTAGGGCCTCACAGTAATCATGGATCTCTCTCTTTCTCCCCATCTCCAAACTCCTTTGTGCTCTCTCTGCATTTCCTTCATTGTCAGACCAGGTCTTTCTATATAGTCAGAAATATAACTGTTGGTTAGCATAAATTTATATCCTTGAGGTTCATAATCCAAAAGTAAAAGAGACCTCTTTCTAGAAACCCTGTATTAAATGTCAAGGTTGAGTCCAATTGATTTACTTGAGTTCGGGGGAATGAAATCCTCTTGGTGGGTTTTATTTCAGCCTCATTGGAGTTTCATTGAGTGAGGCATTGTGGTCATTCAAAAGAAAGGATACTGGACAAACAACAAGCTTCTAATACGATACTGAAAAGTCTTCATTTGCCCCTCCATATACACTGTTCATTCTTTTATGACTCAGATGTGTTTCCAGGACCCTGAGCTTTGACCTCTATCCCTTGTTCCTTTGTCCTCTGACTTTTTGTTGAATGTATCCAGTGGAGCACACTGTCATGTGATTGAAAGGCAGAGCCTTAGGGGTGTATATTCCACCCCCACCTGCCAGGCAGTGACTTGGCAGTGGCAGCACCCCTCATATAACAGCTCTTAATTGAGCAGTCTCTCCTATTTGCAAGTTCTCCAACCTTCTGGTAAGACCTGCTGCCTCCCTTGCCTCCAGAGGCCTGAAGCTCGTAATGGTTTTACCATTGTGAATTCCTGCATGCCTCACTACTCCTGGTGGGTTCTTGTAACTCTGTCCACACCTTAAATGATCTCCTTTTTAAACTCTCTACATTACCGTATAGAAAAAAGAAAAGACTTTCTCTAGCAGTTTTAGACTCACAGTAAAATAAAGCGGGAAGTACAGAGATCTCCCATATAACCCATATACATGCATAACCTCCACCATTGCCAACGTTCCCCCCAGAGTAGTATATTTTTGTTATAATCGATGAACCTATATTGACACACTATAATAACCCAAAGTCCATAGTTTATATTAGGGTTAAGTCTCGGTGTTACGCATTCTATGGGTTTGGATGAATGTATAATGACAGATATCCATCATCGTGGTATCACACAGAACATTTTCATGCCCTGCCTACTCATCCCTCCCTTCATCCCCACTCCATAACTGCTGATCTTTTTACCATCTCCAGAATGTTTTGTCTTTTCCAGAATGTCATACAGTTGGAATCACATAATACGTAGCTTACTAATATTGGCTTCATTCATTTAGTAATATGCATTTAAGGCTCCTCCATGTCTTTTCATGACTTGATAGCTCAATTCTTTTTAGTGCTGAATAATTTTCCACAGTAATTTTTAATCCATTAACCTACTGAAGTACATCTTGGTTGCTTCCAACTCTTGGAAATTATAAACAAGATTCTGTAAACATCCATGTGCAGGTTTTTGTGTATACATGTTTTCAGCTCCTTTGGGTAAATACCAAAAAATTGCAACTACTGGAACATATGTTAAGAATATAATTAGCTTTGTAGGAAATGACCAAACTATCTTCCAAAGTGGCTGTATCATTTGTATCTCCACTGGCAACAGATGAGAGTTTCTGTTGCTACACATCCCTAACAGCATTTGGTATTATTAGAGTTCCAGGTTTTGGACATTCTGATAGATATATACTATTAATAGTATCTTATTGTTTTCATTTTCATTTTCCTTATGACATATGATGTAAAGCATCTTTCCCTATACTTATTTGCTATCTGTGTATCTTCTTTGGTGGATTGTCTGTTAGGTCTTTGGCCCATTTTGAAATCAGGCTGTTTATTTTCTTCTTGTTGAGTTTTAAGCAGTTACTCTTTTCAGCATGCCAACTGTCCCCAGCAGGGACCTGGTACTTGCTGATGAAAATATTATTCATACTTTATAGTTGCCAAAAGCAAAGCTCGAACATTTTCACAAACTTGCTGAAGATCATACAGCTAGCAAAGACTGGGATGAAACTCTGGTTTGTCCACCTTCAAAGTATGGATTCTGAAATGATAATTTCTCCCCTTTTGACAGATACATAAACCCTAGAGAAAATATCCCATTATCATTTGTCCTTTCTGACTAGACTCTACCAAATATAAAGGACCAGGCAGACAGAGCTTCCGGCTCCTACAGTCCAAATGGCTCATTGTTAAAGAGCAAAAGGAAATAAGACACCATACCAACCACTCATATTGGTGGGTTAACCCAGTTTTCTTTTTAATAATACACATACTCAAATTCTCATAGTCTGTGAGAAAAAGGCCCTTCGTGAGTCTGTCCAAAGAGTAAGGTTTGCAGTCTCTCTCCTTTCTTACAGTGTACCTTTCTTACAGTGAACTGCTCATTAATGCAGGAGAGAATAAAATTCTTGGTTCTATTTTCTAGAAACATGTAGTTTTATACGAACAAAAATAGGAGTCTAGTGAAAACTTGGTCTTAATGAGCTTTATTAGTCCCCTGAGGAAGGTAAGCAACAGGGACAAGAGTCATGAGAGGCACCCTCAGTAGTCCTCAGTGGTAATTGTAAACAGATTTTTTCAAGTGGTATAATTACTTTTAATTCTTTGACATAGAACTTGCTCTAGCACCAGCTTCATGGAAGTATAATTCATCAATGTAAACATGTGGTCCAGGGCTTCTAAGACCAAAAAATTGTAGTGTTTAAAAGGCACAAAAACAAATGTGTAAGGGATAAACAAACAAACCTGATTCAGAGGGCTAAAATTCATTCTCTTCTCACTTCATTTCCATGATATCCCCTTAAGTTGAATGATGTCTAAAAAGTACATTATAAAATTAAGAAGCCTAGGAAGTTAAATGGAAAATAATAGCAGGCGCAAAGTGCAACTAAAGGTATAAACAGGAACAATAAATCCTCTCATGCATCTTAGATTTGACACATTGAGATCCACCTCAGCAAAGCAAGAAGGAAAATTGGACCAGACAAGCCCTGCTGAGAGGGAAAGCAGCTTTCTGTTCTGCAGTGTCCATTTAGGAGGAGAATCAGAGAAGATCTGATAATGCAAGAGGAGTGAACAATGTGGTTCATATGAACAATCCAGCACCATGAGGCATCTGCATGCAGGCAAAGTGCTGTTTTTAACGACCAAGGAAGACAGAAGCTTTATTTAATGATAAAGTGACAAAAAGAAAAGAATATCTGCCAATTTATTAAAAATCTTGTTTCTTTAACATAGAAATGTCCCCAAGTTGGGGAAATTCTCTCCAAAAGTGCAAATTTGTAAAGAGGGGAAATTTATTTTGAGGACAGTTTAGGTAGAGGAGAATGGATGAAGGCTCTAACAGTGGCTCTTGTCTCCCCTGGAACTAGGCAGTCATGGTGACTCACAGATCCAGCAGCAATGATTTCATTGTATTTACTTTCACAAAATTCCAATTACCTGACATCCTTCACAACTGGTGAAGATGGAAGACTTCTGTAGACTGAAACATTCTCCAAGGTTTGTGTTTATTGTTTTGCTGTAAGGTTGCAGGTTCCTTTGTAGCCTATGTGCACTCAAGAGTAGGGACAGCTTTATTCATCACTGTTTTTATTCCTTAGCTCCATCCCTGGGTACATAAAGACATTTAATACAATCATTTTTGTTAACCTAATTTTTAAATTTTGATATTTTTCCTCCTTCGAAAAAAGAATCTCTCTCCCTCTCCCTCTCCCTCTCTCTCTCTCTCTCTCACACACACACACACACACACACACCCCAGTTGGTGCAAAAAAAATGGTCAACTGAAGGCAATGAAACATTCATTTTAAGCTAAAATGTAAAAAATAAGATATGAAGAAAGCTCAAAAGCTCAAAGTAAAGATTGAAATACACAGAAGCTACAGGAAAACATAGACCCTCAAAGAGTATTCCATGGCTTTATGCCTCTTTTCTCTCTAACATTGCTAAGAAGGTAGGATTTCTATTGGCCCACACTTTCTGTTGGCTGCTGCTCATCATATTTCTTTTTCTAGTGAGAAACTCAGTAATTAATGATAAATGTTATTGTCATGAAATAATGCTTAATCAAATAGGAATCATTAATCAAATAGGAATTAGTTAAAAAGGAAGGAGGTATAGGGAGTTGAATAGTGTCCCTTAAAATTTATGTGCACCATGAACATCAGAATGTGACCTTATTTGAAAATAGAGTCTTTTTAGATGCAATTAGGATTTACTCTTAGCAAAATACAGGGCATTAACTTGAGTAAGAGAGCCGATTTAGAGAGAGAGAGTTTGGTGAACACCGTATACTAACACAATAGTGAATATAAACACTGTAAACAGGAAATCAGTACTTTTAACAAAAGCCAATACAACATTCCAACTGTATTTATGGTAGTTTACTCAAGTTCTCTCACTCTATGAGATTTCTCTAAAAACTACCTTGTTGAAATACCTGGGTCTGGCTATATAGATCAACAATAACACTTTGTTTCTATTATATGCAGATTTTAGATAAACTACACAAATGCTAATTTAATGATTAACAGAAACTACATTGAAGCAATTTCTAAATACACACACACACACACATATATAAAATGAATCATTTCCTTTAGGTTCTCAATAAAATGATAACATGTATTAACAGCCTTCAGGTTTATAGGAGTTCATCTTGATAACTCATCACTCTATCAAACCATAGCCTGAGAACCAAACATTCTGCAGCTTCCCTTCGGGAAACCAGTGTTGGATCTACCTTTACAGAGAGGTATTTTTTACGATTTCTGTCTCTAGAATTACTCTTTGGCAACTCCAAAGATAAAAACATCAGCTACATGAATTGAGGCCCTGGGACAAATGCTTAGACCATTAATAGAAGGCATGTAGGCTCTTAAACTTCATTTTACAGATACTGTTTATTATTAATATTATTTTACACAGGAAGTAAACAAAGGTAAAGGAAGTTAAGTGAATTGCCAAGGGTCACACAGCTAGTAAATGGCAGAATCAGCAATGGAACCCAGTACTGTCCAGCCCCAGGGACATGTACCATATTGCTTCTCTCAAAATGTGCTTGAACCTGTTTGCTTTTTTGCTCCCTTTGTTGAGCTCAGGAAAGGCAAACAAGCTGTGCCTATTTAAAAAAGAAAATTAATGAGTAACTATTTTTTGCCAGGCACTGTGACAGTAAACAGTAGTCTATAATCCAAGTTCAGGTAGTATATTGGCTAACTAAAGTTTAATAATTATTTAATTCATTTAGTCTGGTAGGATAATAGGAAGTCATTTTTCTGTTTGTGTTCTTACCTTTGAGAAGCAGACTGGCCCTGGGAGATGAAATGAAGTTAGGAGGAAGAAAACTAGCATAGCTTTTATAACTACTGTCAAAGTTAAAGACTTCTGGACATACCTTCTTAGTGCAACCTCTAGAAGTGATGAATGCTTCCAAGCTCCCTCATTTTCATCAGTTTTCAGTAGGAAAAAAACTACCATATGATTTAGCAATCAAACATCTGTGTATATATCCAAAGGAAATGAAATCAGTACCTCAAAAAAATACCTGCTCTCATGTGTTCACTACAGCATTATTCACAATAGCCAAGATCTGTCAACAACTGAACGGATAAAGAAAATACACACACTCAAACAGAATTCTATTCAGCCTTAAAAAAAAATAAAATCCTACAATTTGTGATAACATAAATGAACCCAGAGAATTGCATGTTAAATGAAATAAACCAGACACAGAAAGACAATTACTATATGACCTCACTTATATGTAGAAATCTAAAAAAACTGAACTCACAGAACCAGAAAGTAGAATGGTGGTTCTCAGGGCTGGGGATCTGGGGAGATGTTGACCAAACACATTTCAATTATAAGATGAAAGTTTATGAGAATCTAATGTACAGCATGGTGCCTATTGTCAATAATACTGTGTTGTATACTTGAAATTTTCTTAGAGAGAAGGTCTTAAGTTGTTCTCACCACAAAAAATGAAAATGGTAACTATGTGAGGTGATGGATATGTTTATTAACTTCCTTGTGGTAATCATTTCATAATATGTGTGTGTATAAAATCATTTTGTACACTGTAAACAAAACAAAACAAAAATAAATGAACAAAAGTACTAGCTTTTCTTTCTTCCTTTCTTCTTTTTTCTTCTAATAATCTGTGGAACTGACCCCAAGGAATGTTTTGCACAGAGGCAAAATGTGCATAAATTCCAGACTATACACTTTAAGGAAAGGAATGTCGCAAAGTTAATTAGCTCTGCTTGGTCTTTGCATTAGGAAAGTAAACACTAGCTGTTTTAAGAGATAAAGCCTAAAATCTCAGTGGCTTAACAAAAAAAGAGGTTTATTTTTCATCATGTAAAATCCAATCTAGTGCAGGGGTAGGGATGACAGTGGGATCTATGTTTGTATTTGTCACCTCGGGCTGCCAGAACCAAACACCACAGACTAGCAGATTAAGCAAAAGAAGTTTATTTGCTCACAGTTTTGGAGGCTAGAAGTCCAACACTTGCCTCCTGAGTCACATAGCTCTTCCAGATCTTCCAGAGTGTTTAGCTCATGTTACTTTCAAGTTCTATTCCTCAGATTTTCTCTCCTACTTTTGCCTATGAAGTTGTGTAACCCAGGAAGTGGCTGGGCAATGTGTTCACACAAGGAGGGGGGAATGTAAGCCACGTGCAGCTTTTATTTCAGAGGTAGAGAATGAGAAAAGAGCTACTGTGTGTCCATTTCAGGAAGTACATGCAGTGAGTGGTGAAGAGCTTTATCCATTCCAAATCTGAGAAGTCTGGAAGCCCTCACACTACACAGGCAGAGTTACTAGATTTGTGTACAGTGTCTCTGTGTGTATGAGGGAAGAGCGGTACCTGTCTGTGGTTCATGTTTTTTTCATGGGAGGATTGGATAAAAAGAGAGCTAGAATAAGAGCCTAGAAAAAGAGGCAATGGCAAAGCAGAGCTATCTTTATTTCACTCCTTCTACTAGCTTTCCAAGAAATACCAATCTTTTGGCTTACCTGGACCACACACAAAATACATGAACACTAATGACAGCTGATGAGCTAAAAAAGAAAGGTTGCAAAAAAATCACATATTTTAAGAATTTGTATTGGCCACATTCAAAGCTGTCCTGGACTGCAGGTTGGACATGCCTAATATACACCTTAAGCACACTGCAAAGCCTTGCTTCACTCCATTTTTTGTTTGTTTGTTTGTTTGTTTGTTTGTTTGTTTTCTTCTTCTGTGATCTCTTAGGGCTGGGAGGGGTAAGTTGTTTGTTTTTGTGTTTGATTTTACTTTTCCCTCTTGTCTGAATGGAACTTGTTTCACATCATTTGCTCCTTGTTCCAAATTTAGTTTAAATCTTCATTCTTACAGTTCGGTCCAAATAGTGGGATGGGGTTTAAAGAAAGAAATCAGCCCACACATAAGAGAACTTAAATGAAAAAACCTTATTATTGTTACAGATGAAAAACACTTGGTCCAAAACGAGAATCTCCTAAGAATTTACTATAATTAAATAACCCACACTATCTGGGGATTTCTGTGCATAATTTCAGTATTACCCTTTGAATTAATGAACTTAAAACATTTTTATAAGACAATCACCAGATCATTTTGCCCATTCCACACCTCTAGGTAGAACTCTGCCACACCTATCTTAATTAAATAAAGACATTTGTAAAGGTCTTTGATGATAATTGCACCACTTATCTCTCTAAGTAACTAATTTCAGTATTACTAGCAGTTACTCTGAGGAAAGTTCTCCAAAGTTAACTTGGATTCCAAATACCTAATGCAAAAGAAAAACTGTCAACCTCAGTGTGTGTGCTTCTCTCTTACTGTTTATTAGTGATTAGGAAAAGAACCAAAACCATAAATGCAGCTTTTCAACCACAACAATGTGCCTTTTCAACTTCTGTCTGATCAAGACATGAAAAGGTAACAATCTGACTTCTTTTTATATAAATATAAATGCATATTTTCACAGCTTTGCTTCAAGACTTAAACTCATCCAGCTGATTATTAATTGCCAGGCAATGTCTGCCCAGTCTATCATAGTTTCTTAATTAAGCAAATCCATAGAAATTATATGGGGGCAGAAACCCGTGGAATTCACCAGGTGCCTTGAATTCCAAAGAAGCAGTAGTTACAAATTTCCCAGGGTATGCTAATAAGACCTTCAAGCTAGAGCACAACAGAATTAAAATTTTCTTTTTCTCCTTTCTACTACTCTTCTCCCTTTTTAAAAGATACTAACTATTCAATCTTTAACCCTCTATTTAGGTGCGTCTCCTTTCCAGAATTTCTTGGTCTGCCTTTTCAAACTCCATGAGGCTGCACCAAGTGACCCCGCTCTGCACTCCTGCTGGTGAACAGCACTACCATTGTTCTAAATAACACACTGCTCTAGTGGTCTTGTTACATGTTTGTCTCCCTCAATAAATCTACGGCCTTGCCTCACCCATGCCTTATTCATCAAAATATCGCTAGAATTATATAAAATGTCCAGTCCACAGTTACCTCTCAAAAAATTGATTGGTAAAATAAAATGTACAAAATCACCATCCTGAGCTATCCAGAGTACTTAAGAATTCACAGGAGCAAAAGGAGTTATTTAATTTTTATTTTTAAGTATTATGCTCATGAAAAGGGCCCACTGTGAGCCAACCTTCAGTTTTAATTTGCCATCTATTTTTGCCAAGCTAGGAACTAAAACATTTTTGGACTGTATTCCCTGTGGGCTCCTGTGTTTTCCATAACTCATTCCTCAGAGGGCTTTACCAAGAGGCTGGGGGCAGAGAGGGCCCCAGTGGGAAACAGCAGATGCCCAGCAGGCCTGAGGCATGTCTGACACATGGATGATGAAGGCGATAGGACAAAGAGAGCAGCAGCTCCTGGGATGACATATTTAAGAGCCTGAGGAGGTATATTGCTTTAAAATTACTGATTATAAGAAATAGTTCCTGCGAATGGTGTATGGTATGCACCCTTCTGTCCACAGCAATTTCGTTGGTAAACACAGAGAAACAGAATTCTCCTGGGGTACCTGGAGCTCATAGAAATGTCAAGAATAAAATAGATAGTACAGTTAGAATTCCTGTGCAATGTGAAACCCTCGTTTCAAGATGAGAAAGGAAAACGGAGCTAAGAGTGAACAGACTGGGTGTCAAGCAGGAATAATATGTGACTCAATACTTGTCTAAAGTAAAGGAGATGAAATATTCGCTGCTTTAGAAAAAGTCAAGTGCTCACCTTTCTGAAGTCATGGCCTTCCAGGAAGAGATATTTTAACTGCAGTAGATGAGCACTTTCTCCAAGTTGTGAGGCTGACTTCCTTAATCCTGCAAAACACAACAAATAAAATGCAATCACTGATGTTCAAAGATGGATAGGGAAGCCAAAAACTACTATATCAATGACTGCACAGTTACTCATTGTAATCAGGTGCATAGGATTTGCCACCTAAGTAAGGACACTGGCCCTATTCCAGGAAGATCCATTTGGTTAACAATGGCTGGATTTCCATTTCACTTGGAGTTTGAAACAACCAAGTCTATTAATCATGAATTATAAGCAAGGTAGTAAGGGAGTACAAGCAGCAAGGAATAATCTTTGTCCCAAAGGACCTTAAGGACTTGTTGCGAAGACTGTTTAAATACATGAAAGTCACCAAACAATGGTATGTGTGTTTAGCATGGGATGGGGAATATTTACATGGCTATCTGCTTAGAGATTAAGCTTGTGGTCTAGTTAGTAGGTGGTACATGATATATCATCTAAACTCTGCTCAGTCCAGACACATAGTGAGGCCTATGCGTGGCACTGTCCCCTCCTGGCGGGGGTGCGTGGTCCTATGGTCTGCTATTCTCAGGGACTACTGCCCTGTGGTCTTGTGAGGCCACATTCAGGCCCTGACTCCTCTGCCTGGCCCTTCTTCCCTAGCCTGGCACTCAATCGCTGAATTTCCAGCTTATCTGTCAGAGGAAACTAATCTTTGTGATTGTGAAAGTAAGTAGTTATATCCACAAGTGGGATAACATGTAATGTTTAGACAAGAGATTGATTGGCTCTCACACAGAGAGAAGACACTGTACTTGGAGTCGAGACTGCAATGTATGATCTGGGTCTGTCTCTTTGAAGTGTGTGCCCTTGGATAATTCACTGACTCACAGAGCCCAAATTTCCTCATCTTTGCATAGCAGGAATCCCAACTGCAGTGTAGGCTTTGCTATGCCAGCAATGTGAACTCACCATTAGTGGAGACCCTTGAGTTCAGTTTACATGAATAATGATTTGTTTGACTAGAAATACATGTTACTGGAAGTCCTTTATTAGTGAGTTTAAGCGAAATCAAATAAAATGTAAGTTACAGCCAATTATTAAAATTTATGGAAGTATCATGAAAACTTTTGAAATGCAGGACATATAATAGGGAAGAATATGAGATCTGACAATTAAGTTTGGGAACTTGATGCCACTGTGCACTTTTATGTTGGCAGCACAATACAAATAACTAAGTAAGGTTTCTTAACCTTGGTATATCTGTGTCTCACAGCTGTATTTATGTTGACATGTGGCAGCGTCTCGTTGAGTGGCATTCATTATTGTGTGTTTTTGTGTGTCATCGTGAGAATGTCAGAGCTTGAATTAGAGCAACGAACAAACATTCACTTTCTTGTTAAACTTGGCAAGAGTGGAAGTGAAATCAGGGACATGTTAGTCCAAGTTTATGAGGATGAAGTCATGAAGAAAATGGCATTATACAAATAGATTAAACATTTTTCTGCTGGGAGAGAAAGCATCACTGATGAAGGGAGAGCATAGCAGTCAGTAACGAGCAGAATTGACAAACACACTGCAAAAATTTGACAAATTGTGCATCAAAATTGTTGGCTGACCAAGTGAACAGTGACAGAGAAACAGTTAGGAAAATCTTAACTGAAAATATTGGCATGAGAAAGGTGTGTGCAAAAGTGGTCCCGAAGGAACTCACCAAAGAACCAAAGAAAACAAGAGTCAAAGTTTGCCAAGATCATTTGGAGAGGCAAGACAATGTTTTGGGCCATGTATTGGGCCATGTTATCACTGGTGACAAAGCATGGGTGTACCAATACGACCCTGAAACAAAGCATCAAAGTGCACAATGAAAGTCAGTCAATACTCCGTGACCAAAAATGTTCCATCAATGCAAATCAAGAGTCAAAATGATGTTACTAACCTTTTTTGATATCAAAAGAATTATTCGTTATGAATTTGTACCAACTAGACAGTCAACCAAGTTTACTATTTAGAAGTGCTGAAAAGCGCACATGATAAAGTTACACAAAAATGAACTGAACATTTTGCCAACAACTCACGGCTCTTGTATCACAATAATGCACCAGCTCACGTGGCACTGTCTGTGAGGGAGTTTTTAGCCAGTAAACAACTGTATTGAAACACCGTCCCTACTCACCTTATCTGAACCCAAATGATTTTTTTCTTTACCCAGAGATAAAGGAAATATTGAAAGGAAGATATTTTGATGATATTCAGGACATCAAGGATAATAAATATGGAGACAGCTCTGATGGCAATTACTGAAAAACAGTTCCAAAATGGCTTTGAAGGGTGGACTAGGCACTGGCATTGGTTCATAGCTTCCCAAGGGGAGTACTTTGAAGGTGACCATAGTGATATTCAGTAATGAGGTATGTAGTACGTTTTCTAGGATGGAGTTCGTGAACTTTATTGTCAGACCTTGTAGCATTTTCCTCCTAAGATTGTCATGAGGGTTAAACAACCACAGTATCCAATAGAGTCTCATAGCATTGCCTAAACATTTCTTGAATCTGCTATTTTGCAACTAAGCTTATTAAGGAAAATTTTTTACTCATGGTAAAAGTAGAAGGCTTAGGGAAAGGAAAAAAATTGGGTTTGTATTCTTAAGGCCAAGGAGGCATACGCTCTACATTTCCTCTAGGGGTCACCGCAGCTGCTGACTTTCAGTACCTTGGGGCATTGACTCCATCCTATTTATCTCTATGCCCTCCCTCCACAACTAATAAAGTGGCTTATTGCACTAAAAGTTCAATATACATGTGCCAAATGAAAAATGAATAAAATTATAATTAGAAGTCCGTAACAGGAAGGAGCAGCAATACTGCAGGCGACACTGTGTTCACTGAAGTACTATTGTTTAGGACCCCACAGTTTGGAAATGCTATGTTTATGGGGTGCACCACTAATTAATGATCAGCCAAGTGCTGAGTTCAGGAACAAGAGAAGATGATAATAGCTCTGCTGCGCGTGAGGCTGTTCTTTCCTTGGCATGTGAGCCCTGCATAAAGCCTTGGAAATTTCCATTTTAATAAAAACAACCTTGGAGAATCAGAGGAGACAGGAGAGTCTGTTCTTTATCCCTGACAGTTTGGTTGTCTACTAAATTGAGGTTTGGCCCAGTCTGATGCAAAATCTTGGCTGCAAGTTTTGTTCACATTTGCAAGCTACATCCTAATGCTCTATAAAAGAGACCAGAGAGGGGTTGTGGATATTTAATGCCCACCAGGCCTCCTTTCCTGCTGAGTATAATTAGATTTTAGTCTTAGGTCAGAGGGAAATGGGTAAATGGGGTAAATTTCTATCAAGTCTGGTACTTTCTCATACGTCTTAGGTTCTGAACTCAAATGAACTTGACCTCTTGTAGATTCCTGCCTGTGCCGGGTATCTCCTATTTCTCCTGGTGTCTACTTTGTTACTAGTGGCCCTCTGCACTCAGCAGTCTGCATTGGGCTCTCTAGTCCCTGTACTTATTTCGGTTCTTGACAGACCCACTTACTCTTTTCCCCTTAGACCTCTGGCTAAGGATCCCAGGTTTCAGTAGCATTTGCAATTCTTTGCAACTTTAAAAGAATCACCCTTACCTAATAGTTGTGGATTGGCAAGAACTGAACTCCAGTGGGATAGTTTTCTGACCAACATCAAGGATTTGGAGATGAGCTATGTAACTGATGGTATTTGTTTAAAAACTGAGAATAGAAAGTTCAATCAGGATAACAAAGATTCATCCATATGTTGAAAACAGTCACGTAAGTGCGTTTGCGTGACCCAAGGAGAAAAAAAGAAGGTATTTTACGAACCCTCTTTGTCTATGTGATGATGTTAAAAAATCTCAGGAGGTTTTGGATCCTGGTCAATGCTGTCTTCATCACAGGCTAAGGGTGGAAGTGAGTGAGGACAGCCAGAATCTGAGATAATTATGCAGCCTGGGACTCTAACCAAACAAGGAGTTAAAACTGGTCTAAGTACAGGGAGTAGAGGTGGCTGAATGTTCTAGCAAAACTGAGACTGTATCTTGTGGGAAAGGCAGATTCCTGGGGATCAGGCATTAGGGACAAGGACAGCAGGACTCAATTAAATGTCCTAAAACAACCAAGGAAGAGAATAAATAACAAATGCAATATGGTCCTTTTTAGTTTTCTATTGCTGCTGCAACAAATTACTATTGTTTTTAAACATTATCTTATAGTTATTGTTTAATTATCTTATAGTTCTGAAGGTCAGAAGTCCAAAATGCATCTCCCTGAGGTAAAATCAAGGTGTTGGCAGGTATACTTCCTCTCTGGAGCATCTAAGGGAGAATCCATTTCCTTCCCTTTTTAGCTTCTAGAGACTCCCCAAATTCCTTGGCTCTCGCCCCACCTTCCATCAGCTTTCTCATGATGTTATTTATTTAGTTCTAACTCTTCTGCTTCTTTCTTTTTTTCTTTTCTTTTTTTTTTCTTTTTTCTCTATTTTTGAGGAGATATCCATAATTTTATCTTCTAACCTTTCTATTGCATTTATCTTGGCTATTGTATATTTAATTTCCCTTTCCATAGCACCCTAGTCCTATAGATATCATACCATCATTTATCCACTTGAGATTATTAGTAATAGTATTATTTTACTTTTTAATCTTTCTTCTTTTCCTCTGATGATCTGTGTTTCCTCCATACTTAACTTTAGGTTTCCTGGACATCCTCTCTTGCCTTGCTTCCAGACCACTGACTGGCAATCAGGACCTATACCCCTGGGCAACAGAGAAGTCTGCTAGAAAAATGGAAGAGCCTCAGAAATTATGACTATATATTGTCAGTAATGGGATCCTTGGTGAAAAAATCAAGTCTTTGGTTAACCTCCATAATAAAACCCACATGTTGGCAAACTACCTACACATCCTGAGTGAGGCCCTTAGAAGCTATTAGGAGCTCAGGGTCCATGGATGGTCCAAACATGCAGATGTTTACATGAACTATTTTCATTCTCCAAACATCATGCAACCAGGCATCTACATCTATCACATGCTCAGAAATTTCTTCCCAGAATTACCGTCCTTGAATGTTTGAGAAAGGCATTATCTAGCAGCTGTCACCAAAAAGAATATCTGGAATACAGAAATGAAAGACAAAGTGTCTGATCCAAAGAAGGACAAAGTACAGTGATATTGATATGCATTTAAACAGATATGATAAACACTGTTTTGACAGGAGTATAATGAGTAGTTGATAAGAATATAGTAAGATGAAAACAAAATACAACCCTTGGTAGCACAGAGGACAGAAATATTATCTCTGCTTGAAGAGTTTTAGAAAGCTTTCCAGTATGAGGACTTGTTGAATGAGGAATTTCTGAAAGAAATGTGCAGATAGTGAGGTGGAATTTCCCAGCAGCAGGAGGCATTAAGCAAGTATCAAGAAATCTTAAAATGGCCTGTTGTTTTTGGGATATGATAAAAAAAAGTTATGGGTGATGAAATGCTGGCTCTGAAAGAAAATATTCATTCTCATAATCAATATCAGCAGCAACTATGCACCTCATATCATGATGTTGCTTCAGAAAAATAAAATTATTGAATTATTCCTTGAAATTCTTTGGACAGCTCATTTTCATCATCTTTCTCACTGTGACTCTGTCTGCCTGTCCATTACATTCTCTTTCCTTAACTATTATGCTTCCTATGCCTCCTATTACTCAGTAATTCAGAATAGACATGAAGCTTATTGAATCCAAAGGAAACAGGAAGGAGTAATTCAAACATATATGAGTATGATAGGATCTAGTTTTAACCCATATCAGAAATCTTGCTGGATTCCAGTTTTGGCTATGAGTTTCATGAGAACTCATTATAGTTAGAGGATCTTTATGGACTAGTCATGTTATAATTTGCAGAACATTACATGGCTTTTAACTCCTGTGCTCCAAAAACTTAGATGTCTGGTATATGAGCTCAGTGTTCTTTCTATTTTGCTTCAAACCTGCTTAGGTCTGCAGAATCCAGAATTAACAGTGTTTCTTCCTACACTGGTGACAGGGTCACAAGCCACCAGGTGGCAGTGGTTGTTAAAAGGATTGAAGTCAAGCATATTCTGTACTTAATAGTTTCTTTTTTCATTCTGGCCATTTTTGAAGACTTTTACATGTTCTAAAGGTTATCTAAAAGCAGCAGCCAGACCATTATTTTCTATGGACAGTACCATTCTCTGAATTTCCCATTGCAAATGGGAATTTTGAATTATAGTTCACCCTTCTAATTCCTTGTTAATATTCAATTAATCTTTACTTCTTACTAAAACACTGCTGTTATCATATGAATCTTCTCAGATATTTCCAATGGCTTCTTAACTACTGAGCAGGATCCAAGCACATCGGGCTAATAAACAGCTCTAACAGCCCATGCCTCCCCACCTTTAAATAACCACAGAATCACATGGTATTGTACTTAGAAGGTGCTTCACAGCATTTGCTCTTTGTTATTTGTATGTGATTATAAATATACAAATTAATATAAATGAAAATATAAGGGACATTGTCCTTCAACCATTTTTATTACTGCTATACCTCTGCAAAAAACACATACTAAAAGCAAGTAAGTCATTCAAGGCCTACAAACCCTTGAAGTATAAAGATTATATAAGTTTTCAGGATCACATTAGAATGTAACCATGGACGTATGGTATAAGACTATATATCCTCCTGTGACAAGAACCAACTATTTCTTCGATTGGATAAACTAGTTTAGTTCATTTATATCCAGGAAACAAACTCACCAACTAATTTAAGATTTCATGCTGACAATAATAGTAACAGTGATTTTATCTTGCATGTATAGAATAACAGTAAGGGCATAAGACAATTTCAGTTATTACATCATTTGAATTTAATCTATCATTTGAGCCTTACAGGTATCATATGAGGCTGACAAAAGAGTATTAGTTGTTCTATTTTACAGAAAGAAGAATTTAATTTTAGTCAGAATAAGGTATTTGTCTACAGTGACATGGCTAAGAAGTGACAGAAATATGATCTTCACTGGGTCTCCAGACCTCTGGTTAAAAATTAGGTTATACAAACTTTTCATGTTCAAGAAGGAATAGGCAGTCATTGTGACTTCAAGGTCAGGCAATTAATTTCTCCAACTCATCCTAGAAAAAGTGCTGCATACCTCACTGCTGAGTATCACTACAATCATGTTCAAAGTACCCCACCTTGGGAGGCTATGCACTGACACCAGTGCCTTAGTCCACCCTTCACAGCAGTTGTGGAACTCTTTTTCTGGAATGGCCATCAGAGCTGCCATCATCCCCAGAATCTGACAATTATGTTCAGGAACCTGCCTTTGGGTTTACGTTGGCAGCACTGTGCAAATAACTTGCCAAGGTTATGACACCTTACTAAGTTGTTTGCACAGCGCTGCCAATGTCAGCACATGGTGGCAAGTTCACGAACTTAATTGTGAACAATTAATGACAACTCTGATTGCCATTCCAGAAAGAGAGTTCTAAAATAGCTTTGAAGAGTGGACTAGGCACTGGTGTTGGTACATAACCTCCCAAGGGGAGTACTTCAAAGGTGACCATAGTGATACTCAGCAATTAGGTATGTAGCACTTTTCCTAGGATGAGTTCATGAAATTAGTTGTCTGACCTCATACTTTACTATTGGAATCTTCCACCCAAGTCTGGAAGAACAGCTCTGTCTTGGTATCCAGGGAAAGTTCAGAAAAATTAACAGAATTTTATAGCATAAAGCACTTCCTCCCTGCTACCCAAAAGTAATTTCCAAACTTATAGATATTTGGGGTGGAGGTGGGGCAGCAGAAACCCTTTTCCTAAGAAAACATTAAGCTGAGTGGCTCTGGTTGAAGAGACAGAGAACTCAGAGATCTACAGGCTCGGTTTAACTTGGTCATCTCCGTATTGCTCCGTGAGGTGCCTGCAGAGCTGTAAGATCCCAAGAAAAACAGTCATAAATAAAGCACTTTTGGTATTCTAGATCCCTCTTCATAGCAACGGAAACTGTGTCAGCTGATCAGGCAGAAAGGCGTCTATTTACTTTAATCCTTTGAACGATTTTGATTCTCTCATAGGGAGGCCTAGAGAAGTGATCTGGGGGCTGCTTCTCAGAGGCAAGTCTGACATGAGGTCCCAGAATTGATGTGATCAGGACACTGCTGCCGCCGCTGAAACTCATGCTGTGGTGACCTGTTGCCACTGTTGCCCAGGAAAATTGTTCTTGGTCACAGTCACTGCCAACACAGAGAAGTCTCTGACCTCATTGTCCACTCAATGTCAGGGCTGGAGTGTCTGATTTAGGAAGCTTCACTCTCAGGCCCTCAGGCCCTTCCTCTAGCTCTAAGGGAGACTGGGGAACCTGGGGAAAGGTGCTGCCTGCACCACAACTCAGGAGGTGAGGGATTCCCTCAGCACAAGACCCAGGTTCAGATGCTGGACAGTCAAAGCAAGTGACCAATATATCTTATACCTTTGGGTCATAGTCACCATTTTTGAACCTGGCTGCAGATGAATCCCCTGAGGAGCTTTGAGGACAAATGAAATGACAAAATACCACAAAGACCAATGGAATCCAAATCCCTAGAAGAGGGGTTCAGGCATCCAGATATTGATTTCAGTCTCTACTAGGGATTCTAGCACACAGTGAGGGGCAAACTACTGGCCACAGTGATCTCTGAAGTAGTTCCACCTCTGCTATTTTTAGGATTTCATTACAACAAACCTAGTGCTCTTACCACAACTTTTTGCACATTTTACTTCTTAGGAAACTAATTTTCTTACATTAAAATGTAAGGTATAATCATCCTAATCTTTGCCTTCCAGCCTATCCGAGCTTCAAAAGAGAAAGCCTTTCTCCTCATTCTTACGACAGAAAGTTCTTTCTATTCTTCCACTGCTACATGCACCCCTGGTGGCTGCCCATGTATCCAGAATTGTCTGGCACGATACACATTCTTCCTATCATGCAGTGAGGAATGAAAAGGAGGGAGGAACTTATAAAGGGAAGGCATACAGTTTTTCTGGAACGTAGTTATGCGAACTCCCATAATTTTATTAATTTAACTGATATCACATCAGGAACTGTGAGAGCCACTAGAGATAAAAACAGATCCAACCATGGCTCAAACACAGTGCTCCTTGTCCCCTTGGTATTTCAACCTAATGAAGGAGAATTTTACAACTGCTTTGATGGAAAAGACCTAAGTTATATCAGAAAATAACAGGCTGGCAAGGTCTAGGAAGAGGACTGGATTATTTACAGGGATCATCCCTCTGATGAAATTACTTTCAGGTATGTTAATATGGTCAGATCAGATCTGGAATGGAGCCACCAACTCTCTTCCATGTTTTTCCTCAGGTCAAAGACAATTTATTTTTCTTTATTTAAAAACAGGAGATTAAACAACCAGATGGGCATTTGCTCAAGTGGTTTGCTATTTATACTTTGAAAAGTATTGAGAAATACTAAATCCACTGCAGAGAGCAAAACACACATTTGTCAAAACCAAAGTCCCTCGAGGAAATTTCTCAGGAAGTGCTGCGGGCTATTTTTCTTGAACTATGTTTGGTTAAGAGGACTACATCTGTGCTTTTCTAGTTAGTCTTATCAAATCATTTATGGAACAAGGCACAGAATAAATAAAGATATTTATCTCTAGTTAATCACCTTCTGCCTCATGAGGGAAAACCTGTCTGACACATTTGTCCTTGAATTGGTCAAATTTCTCTCCTTCAACACAATGGGAAATGAGATCTCAGGCACTATTTTCTGGGCTTGGATTTTCAGTTTGATGCTGCCTATTGGGAAGGTGGCCTCAGACTAAAGGACGCTGCTTTAGTCTAAGGTATCAATTTCTATAGCTTTGCTAGATCAAATTAAAAGAGTAAGAATGAACCCATCGACACAGAATTAGCTGCAACACCATCCCTAAAAAAGCCCAAAGTAGAGACTGCTGACTCATTTCCTACCCACCCACTTTGGGCAACCTCTGGCAGGGGTTTTACTGGGTGTGACATTATTCTCAGAACTCTGGACTCACAGCAACTTGGCAGAAGATACATAGGTCGTAGACCAAAGCCAGTGCCTCAAACCAGGAATCCTAGCTCAAGTACAAGCTGTTCCACATACTAGCCCGTGACCCTGGGCAATTCATTGTTCTTGGACAGTGTTCTCACCTGTAAAATGTGAGCAATGATCTCTACCAACGTCAGCAGGTTGATGACGTAGAAAGAAGCTAGTTTAAGACTGTTATAAACTATAACACATTTTACAAACATAAGGTAGGATTATTATGACTACTTTCTCTTTATTCCTCCCCTATTCCCCGGCCTGTCAGACCAACAGCGGTCTGACAAAAAAAGGACCCACAGACCGCCAACTCCGCCTTCTCCACAACTGCCAGCTCTCTGTGTGAAGCTTTTCCATCAGCACATTTTTCCACCATCAGAATGTTCTTTCCCAGGTCTGAATTCTTTGCATCACCATTATTAATGTGAGATCTTATTAAAGTTTTGTTTTGTTTTTGTAAAAGTAATCAGGAGACCATAGCAAAACCTGGGGAAGAGAGGAAAGAAACCAAGGCAAGGTAGGAGGAAAGGGGGCTTAAAAATAGTAACTGGAGAAATCCAGTTAGATGCCAAATCCACTGGTGCACACATATAACAGAAAGCTACACTTCGTTAAAATGTAAAAGTTGATCATGTTTGCTTGTTTATTTTTAAATTTACATACAGTAAAATTCCCTCCTTTTGGCATATAGCTCTAGGAGTTTTGACACATGCCACCACCGCCCTCGGAATACAGAATAGTTCTATCACTCCAAAAACACTTCCTCTTGCCCATTCCTTTGTATTCTAACCCTCCCCGGACCTTTAACATGGTAACTACTGATCTGCTTTCTGTCCCTACCAGAATTCTAAAGTTGGAAATAAAAAATTCTATCTGGGTGGTAAGTGTGGCTTCCTTCCTATCTCAGCGTTGCCCTTGGTCTGGATTTTTGTTGTACTATAGCTCATGGTAACAAAGTTCGAAGAAGAGCTATGGTTCCGCAAGCATTCCTATCATTGTTTTGGCAAATGCTCTCCTGTCTGGATGCCAGAGAAAGGTCCTGGGGGCGGGGATATATTGTATTTGCAAAATGAACAAGATCTCACAGAAAGGCCATTTTCAGCACAGGATTGCAACGCAACCCTGGTATAAAATTAGAATTGCTTCTCAATAAGAAACAGCCTTTATTAAAGTAAGTACAAATTCTTTCAGGAGAATCCCAGGTTTGATAGAACTTTAATTAAGTTTCTCAAAAGCTGGAGCTCATTTATTCTTCCCTCTGTCTGCCATCCAGCAGCAGTGTGCAAGGCCCAGTATTCACTGAGACCTTGCTTTGAATTCTAATTCCAAGTGGAGTTCTTATACATAATTTTGGTTCTTTCTATGGGTTTTCTAAAATTATTTGCTTAAATATCATCAATATCCCCTCTCCCTCCCTTTTCACAATGAAAATCTCTCTGGATAACACTGTTAAGGAGCTTGTGCTATCTCTTCTCAATACTGGCTTGCAGTTAGTATTTTAAAACCACATTAAACAAAATTAATTCCCTAAACAAATTAAACTTCAATATGCATTCATTTCTTATCCTGACTAGAGATAAAAAGGTGATAAAATGAACCTTAGGAAAATGACTCTAGCAGCAATATTATGAAAAACAGGTGAGCTTTTTAGTGTTTATCTGACTAGTGAAAGGCCCAATATTGTGAAAAGTTATAACCAATTTTGAAACACCATCCATCATTTCCTTTGGCATCAAAACTAAAAATAGACTATAAAACATCTGTGAGGGGGAAAAATCAGTCTGTGACTTTTTCTTCTTTTTTTGATGGCACAACGTTTCAGAGGCAAGATAACCCACACATGTAATCAGAATTCCCAAAAGTATATTTTCAAAAGTTACCAAGTTAATTCCATATACCTTTATCATCTTTGACCCAATCTGCATTTAATTGCTGCTAGAACTATACCAATGGAGGTATTTATTTGGACTAGCAGAATAGAGAGGTTTTATATGCACTTTATATACATTATACTTCATCCTTTAACCACCTGTTTATTGACTGCAAATTTCACTTGACTGCATAACATGCATTCAGAATTGATACCTCTGAAATGTAACAGCAATTGTGTTTATAAGGCCACCTTCTAACTACTTAAACTGGTTGACACCCAATGTATAACATCTAATGATAGAACATTCTAGGAAAGGAGTTAGCTCTTCAAGTGCTAAATCAATAGCAACTCTCAGAGGGCTATATAGGAAATAATAAAATCATACATTTTAATTAACCATATTAATAAATAGATCTTAATTATTTTCTACTGTCTGAGAGCACATGGGTAATTACTATGATCTCCTTATGTTTTCCAAATAGAGCATTATGATGATATAATCTATGCTTAAAAAATAGAAAATAGCTTTGAATTTAGGGAAGGAAGTGTATCAAAGAGTCAGAAAGTGAAGCATACAGAGAAGTGGCATCCTGCTTCCAAGCTGAAATATTAGCCAAATCTCTGAATAACAGGTTTTAACGTAATCTTAAGATTTTGGAACTGGAAGTGACATGATGGAATCAAGTTCTTTACATTTGAAAAAATCAAGCCCAACAGAGCTAAGTATTTGCTCAAACTCACACAGGTTGCTAGTAAGTGGAATGACAAGAAGTAGATGAGGTGGGTCATACACTTCTAAATTTACTAACTCCATTTGAGTGCCTGAGGATAAAGTCACCTAGAGACTCAGCTCATGGCCAGCTCTCAAACTTTCAGAGGCTAGAGGAGTCCCAGGTGCCCATTGATGGTTCTTCCTGATGACTTTACTCAACCCCAAGGGATTCCAAAATAATAATTTCCAACCAAATACCCTCCTCATAAAACATAGTCAATCTCCCTAATGACCTGAATGAGTTAATGATCACAGTCAAGCACTCAACTCTTTAAGATTTCATAAACACCAACCTTACTTTGACCCTGTAGCTATCATAATGACTATAGAATATCATATATATAACATATTATAATAGCTTTAATAATAGCATGATACAGTGAAAATAGCTTTTATTTTCACTATTTTACTGTGATTATCTGGCTTTCACTGAGCTTTTAATATGTTCTAGTGTTTTGCTTTATACCTTTTTTTAAAATTTAACTCTCATTATAAATTAATATAGAGAAACTTGTGCTGATCATTGCCTGTTTACTGTCAGATCCAGTTGTACCCTTACAAGGGGTAAATTGGTACAAGTGAGATGGTAGGAAGAGGGGAGATGCTGGGTATTTCCTCCCATTTCCTTTGGTTTCAGGTAGCACCTTCAAGAGTAGCTGTGTTCCCCTCTTTGTTCTAACTCTTACTAGGTGTCCTAATCTCCAGAGCTGTGGTAACACCGTGTTTCCTACTCTCTCCAGCCCTACAGGTGGTAGGAGCTTCTGGTGCGTTGCCTCACAATCTCTGTTTGCTCTTAGAGCTCTTTCAGTACATTTTCAATTAACTCCCAGTACTACTACCTCCCTCTGGACCAGCTGACATAGGTTCTACCATTTGGAGTGGAAACTGCCTCATTATTATCTTCATTCTATAAATGAAGGAACTGAAGGTTAGAGAAGATTGTCTTACACAAGAAATACTATGATATGCTATGCTGAAGATGCTAGATACTAATGCTGAACACTTTATACAGAGTACTTCATTAATCCCTACAAAAATATTATGAGGTAGATATTATTATTCCTATTTTACAGATAAGAAAATGGGGCTCAGGGAACATACATGAAAATAATCTGTCCAAAGTCATACCAGTTAATGGAAGACTTAGGAGCTATGCTGAGTTCATTCTCTAGATCATATTATAGTAAGGGTACAACAACCTATTTAAGAGCCACTGGGAGATGGGACCACCTCTTCCAGAGTTTGATTAGTCAAACTTTTCTGGAAGTTTATGCTAGACTAGTGAAAGGAGGTCTCGGCTGCATTATAACAACTAAGTCAGTTTACAAACAGGTTCAAGGCCACCACAACTGCTTTAGAAACAATCATAGGGCAAAAGTCAGGGGTGTGCTTCTATTTAACAATTTTCTCTCCAGGAAAAAAAACAATACTGATTCAAATATTCCCACCATGACCGATTTCAATCTACTAAATACACACACACACACACACACACACACACACACACACACAGCAAGGCTCATCTAGAATATATAAAGAAATCTTATAGAAATCGATTAAAAAAAGAAACAAATAATACAGTTTAAAAAATGAGGGAGTTCCCTCGTGGTGTAGTGGCTTAAGGCTTTGGTGCTGTCAATGCTGTGGCCTGGGTTCAATTCCCAGCCAGGGAACTACCCACATTAAAAAAAAATAAAAAAATAGATGAGAGACTTTAATAGGTCTTTCATAAAAGGCTATTCACCTTTTATGGCCCACAAGTATTTAAAAACACACTCAAAATTACTCAAGGAAAAATGAAAATTAAAAACAAAAAGAGATACTGCTATATATCCCCAGAAGGGATAAAAGCAAAACTGACCAGTAATCCCAAGAACTGATGAGAATGTGAAGCAACTAATAGCCTTATATTTTGCTGGAGATTGTGGACATTTAAAAAATTTTTATGCACTACCTTAAACATCTGCTTATCTATGATGTAATTTCACGCATAGTTAAAAAAGAGTGCATGTATCTATCAAAAGACATTATTAGAATGTTTCCACCAGCTTTATTCATAATAGCCCCAAACAGGAATAATCCAAATGTTAAGAGAAAAATAGTTTTAAAAGTATGAAATATTTATTAATATATGCTATAATAATGTCCAGCAATAAAAAATAATAAATTGATGATACAAACCCCCCAAAAAAAGAGTATGGATGAATTTCAAAAATACTATGATGAGCAAGAGAAACAGAAACAAAATAATACATTCTGTATAGCCCCTTTATATGAAGTTCAAGAACAGGAAAAACTAATTATCTATGGGGATAAAAGTCAGAAAGGTGGCAAAATGGAGTGGGGGGACAAAAGTTATTGATTGTGAATATGAGTTAATCTTCTAGGATGTACACATAAGTAAAGCTTTCTCAGTATGTACACTTGAGATCTGTATGCTTTATTGTATATAAATTATGCTTTGATTTTTAAAGAGTAATCTTTGGGTCCCGTGGACAAATGTACACTTTTGGTCTCTGGATCATGCACAAGCCAGGATTCCCAGATGAGAGAAGATTCTAGCCTAGTATATATTTGAGCACATGTCTTCGTACCAAATGCCAGAGTAGTTTACCATTACCATTCTCTTTATAAAAATTTCTCTTACATGATTCCCTAACCTTCACCAGTTCCCTAATTCAACATTAGACCTTCTTCTTAGAGTCACTGAGTCAGTAACTGAGAGAGTCTGCAAAATGGACTCAGGAAAATCTTGTTTGATGAATTGTATTATTTAATATTTCTTTTTGTTTGTTTGTTTTTTGTTAACTATGCAGTTCTTTATAATTTACCAGATTATAAATACCAACCTCTGTTTTTAAAAAGGATCTAGACCTTTCCAGTGACTTTCAAAATTTTTTTGATTACTAAATAGTAACTAAATTCTCAGACTATTTCTTCTTTGACTTATCTCATTACTTGTTCCTACTCTTAACATCTCAAGTAAGCTTTATATTGCTAGAATGTTCAGTGGTTACTATGCTATAATTTTTAACATTATTTGTCTACCCATCTACCTTCTGCCCTGTCAACTAATCATTCCCCAAATATTTCTTCTGCATCACTTAATTTGAATTGTCTCCTCTCTGACTAGGTATTTTGGGCCTTTTTTTCTGTTCTAAGTCAATTAAAACAAAACTTTATAATTTTATGTTAATAAAGTGCAATTGAAACAGCTATGCCATTAAAAACAATAAGACATATGGCCTTATTACCAGCAGTATGAGCTTCAGCAACTTACTTTGATAAAATGTAGCTAATGATATTTTATATTAAGTCAAGGAGCCTGCCTACCCAGAGACTCTCTTCAGGTTATCATTTATGATTTACTGAATCTTTGGACTACTAGTTACGAGTATATTTATTTTTAGTTTTCAAAAGATGAAGACTAAGTAGAATTTCAAGGAACCTTAATATTTGCAGACAGTGTTTGACTAAAGGTAACTGAAACTGTGCAAAGTGAAACCACAGATAAGGGGGACTACTGTATTTAAATTTTAGAACTTGATTAGGTTGGTAATTTCAGGGAAATATGATAGATATCAGGAATCTTACATTCAACAGGACATTTGGCTAAGTGTCTCATAAATGTCGAACAGGCCAAAGATACCTGAGTGCTATATAAGCGTAGCCTCTTACTTAGTAAATGATATTGGGTAAATGATATAAATGCTTTAAACTTCCCTTTTTCCATTCCTTCCCAGCTACATGTAAATATTGGAAAAGAAGGGAGACTAGATGATCTTTATATACAGTAATTTCTGAATTATTTGACCATGAAACCCATATTTTTGTAGAGCACTTAGTAACATCTGAAAGAATGTGGGTTGGACAGAACACTGTTGGGAAACACTAGTTTAGTCTAAGCCTGAACAGTAACAGCTGCACTGGTTAGGCAGCCTTTGGGGTACTATGTTTATTTCAAAACACCATTTTATAAAGGAATCCTGACAAACCAGCATTTCTCCGAAGAGAAGACCAGCATAACAGAAATAAGGAACTGCTAGGTACTGAATATTTGTGTACCCCTGAAATTATATGTTGAAATCTTAACCCCCAATGTGATGATATGAGGAGGTTGGAACCTTTGGAAGTAGGTCATGAGAGTACAGCCCTCATGAATGGGATTAAGTGCTCTTAAAAAGAGATTTCAGAGAGCTTTCTTGCCTCTCCCAACATGCAACGAGACAGTGAGAAACGACAGTCTAACAACCAGGAAATGGGCTCTTACCAGACACCACATCTGCTGGCACCTTGATTTGAGACTTCCTAGTTTCCATAACTATGAAAACTAAATGCTTTTTGTTTAAGCCACCCAGTCTATGGTATTTTTGTTATTACAGTCCAAATAAACTAAGAATCACAAAACTTGGGAGGAGATACGCTTGGGAATAGGGCTGTCCCACAAGCCAATTTCAAATTTTTCAGTGAGTGGCATATTAAGAAAAATTAGAATCACTCTGTTTAGTTTAAACAGTCAGAGATAAGAGTACTATGTAGAAGCTGGGAGGAGGCAGATTTGGGATAAATGTAAAGACTTTAGTGAGAGCATTGGCCTTGGGATTTGACAGACTGGAATTACTGCCCACTCCTGCCACATTTTAGCTAGGCATCCTTGAGCAAATTACCTAACCTCTCAAAATCTCAAGTTTTCTCATCTCTAACATGAGGTCTGCCAATTAAGTTCACAAACTCGCCACCATATGCTCACATTGGTTAAGATTTCATAACCTTGGTGTATGTGTCTCACAGCTTTGTTCATGTTGACATGTAGCAATGTCTAGCTGAGTGACATTCATTATTGCTGTTAGTGTTTATATGTGCCATCGCAAGAATGTTAGAGATTAAATTAGAGAAATGAACAAACATTCAATTTCTTGTTAAACTTGGCAAGAGTGGAAATGAAATCAGGGACATGTTAGTTCAAGTTTATAGGAATATTGCCATTAAGAAAATGACAGTGTACTAATGGATTAAATGTTTTTCTCAGGGGAAAGAAAGCATCATTGATGAAGAGAAGTCAGGGCAGCCAATAACAAGCAGAAATGATGAAAACATTGCAAAAATTTCTCAAATTGTGCATTAAAATTGTTGGCTGACTGTGAAAGCATAGCAGACCAAGTAAACATTGACAGAGAAACAGGAAAATCTTAACTGAAAATCTTGGCATGAGAAAGGTGTATGCAAAAATGGTCCTGAAGGAGCTCACTGATGAACAAAAGCAAAAGAGAGTCAAAGTTTGCCAAGACCTTTTAGGGAGGCAAGCTAATGTTTTGGGCCATGTTATCACTGGTAATGTAGTACCAATATGACCCTGAAACAAGCATTGAAGTATACAACGGAAGTCAGCCAATTCTCCACAACCAAGCAGATTCTGTCAGTCCAAATCAAGAGTCAAAACAATGCTGCTAACCATTTTTGTTATCAGAGGGATTGTTCAATACAAATTTTACTAACTAGACAAAGAGTCAACCAAGTTTACTATTTAAAAGTGCTGAAAAGGCTGTGTAAAAAAGTTAGATGAAAACAACCTGAACTTTTCCCCAACACATGTCTCTTGTATCAGGACAATGAACCAGCTCACATGGCACTGTCTGTGAGGGAGTTTTTAGCCAATACACAGATTAACTATATTGGAACACCCTCTCTACTCACCTGATCTGGCCCCCAATGATATTTTTTCTTTACTGGAACATAAAGGAAATACTAAAATGAAGACATTTTGATGACATTCAGGACATCAAGGGTAATATGAAGACAGTTCTGATGACTATTCCAGAAAAAGAGTTCTAAAATTACTAGGCACTGGCACTGGTGCTTAACTTCCCAAAGGGAGCAGTTCGAAGGTGACTGTAGTGATATTCACCAACGAGGTATATAGCGGTTTTTCTGGGTGAGTTTATGAACTTAATTGTCAGACCTCAGGCAAGCTCACAGAGGTACCACAAAGTGAAATTCCAAATACTAAATTTGAAAAGTTCCACACAGTTCCTGGCACATCGTAAGTACTCAGTAAGTGGAATTACAGTTGCATTAAAAATACTTAAGAGTTGCCCAATAATGAGAAAAATGAGGGACATCTGATTGAATAGAGCATGTCAATAGCAGAAGTGATCAAGCATAATTTAGTCATTTAAAATAACTGAAAGCCAAATGTGGGCAGCACACATCAGAGAAAATCATTGTGATTCATTTCCTATCATTGTGAGCTAGCATCATATGGGGCCTCGCAGGGCAAATAATATAGCTGTAAAAAACTTTCACTTCTTTAAAATGACTTTTTCTCTTATCTTTCTCTTTGGTTCAAACTGGCCTTGTCTAGTTTAATAGCTCCAGGACGCATGAAACAACTATACCATACCTTTTCAAATGGTATGCATGGTCAGCGTAGTCTCACTGGGCTAAATTCAAGATGTCAGTAGGCTGATACGTACCATTTGAAATCAGATAGTACCATTGTTTTCTATCCCATTTAAAATGGTATGTCTGGTTAGCATACTTAGTTACCATGGCTAATAACTTTTCCCTCATATTACTCATCTTCTGGAGGCCATCGAGGAGCTAGGTCTTTGAGCGCTAGCTTACTTGTGTCTCTGGGCTTGGCACCATTCCCTTATATAAACTTTTACTTTCTTTGTTGCAAACTCCTGTTGTTGTCTCATTAGGCAATGATGCATGCAGGCAAACAAACACCTTGAGTTTAGTAACAACAAGGCAAATATATTAATAAACTATAACACGAGGACAAATGCTATCAAAGTTGCAAGAGGTCCAGAAGTAGGTGACCAGGCATAACATTTTAAATGGAACCAAAAACAATGGTATTCTTCTGTTTCAAACAGTAGGCATGTGACACCTTGAATTAAGCCCATTGAGAATAGGCTGACCATACATACCATCTGAAATGGGACAGTACTGTTGTTTTTTTTTCCTATCCCGTTGAAAATGGTACATCTGGTTAGCCTACTCAGAAGTTAAAAGCATTAGCATTATAATTTCTCTTTTGAGGGAAATATGGAAGGCTTTATGAATGTGGTAGCACAAAAGAATAGGAAATTTTTCAGTGGGTGGTATAAGAGGAACATCACAGAAGAAGAAACAATTGCAAGGAGAGGCTGTAGGCAGGAAAGCCTAACAGTATATACAGACAAGCAGCCCAGTTTGAAGGGATGTAATGGCAAGCCTAAAGAAAAATGGGACATAAATCTGAATGATTTGTGGGGAGTGGGGGAAGGCAGAAGGCTACAGAGTAAATCTTGGACTTCACTTGGGTAACAGTGAGGAGATGGTAAACATTTGAGGGGAGAGGTGTGACTTTGTGAAAACTGTGCTTTAAAAAACTGAATTTGGCGGTGGCCATTTACAAAAAGAAAGGTTAGGGTCTGTGTAATTCCTAACACAGAAAGACCAGTAAGAAAAACAGCACAGCAAATGAAAAAAAGAGACAATCTTAAGTAGTGTAGAAGCAATGATAATGGAGAGGAAATCCTTAATGAGACTCACAAGAAGGGCAAACTGTTGAAACATATTTGACAAATGAAGCAGGTGACAGACTTAAAAGACTGGGTCTCAACTGTTAAACCTAGGTTTTAGTAGAGACATTTTTTAAAAATATTTTTATTGTTAGATTTATTGGGGTGACATTGGTTATCAAGAGTTACATAGGTTCCAGGTGCAAAATTCCACAGTGCATTATATGTTAACCACCCAGTATGAGTTCTCTTTCCATCACCATATATTTGGCTCCCCATTCCTCCTCTGCCATCCGCTTCCTCTTCTCCTACCCCTGCCCTTTCCCCACAAAAAACCCTTAAACTACTGATGTGTCCAGAGGTATTTTGTTTCTTTGTTTTTTCTTTGTTGTGTTCAGTTTTACATTCGGTATACGAGTGAAATCATATGATTCTTGGTTTTCTCTGTCTGGCTTATTTTGCTTAGCATGATGATCTCTAGGTCCATAAATTTTGTTGCAAATGGCAGTATTTCATCTTTTCTCATAGCTGAGTAATATTCCATTGTGTTTATGTATGACAGCTTCTTTATCCAGTCATCTGTCTCAGGGCACTTTGGTTGTTTCCATGTCTTGGCCACCGTGAATAGTACTGCAATGAACACTGGGGTACGTAAGTCTTTGCGGACTAAGGTTTCCAAGTTTTTTCGGGTAGATACCCAGAAGGGGGACTGCTGGGTCATACGACTCCATTCCCAATTTTCTGAGGAACCTCCACACCGTCTTGCTTGCGGTTGAACCAATTTGCATTCCCACCAGCAGTATGCTGAGAATTCCTTTTCCTCCACATCCTCTCCAGCACTTGTTATTCCCTGTCTTGTTGATAACAGCCATTCTAACAGGTGTGAGGTGGTAGCTCATTGTGGTTTTCATTTGCATTTTCCTGATAGCTAATGAGGTTGGGTATTTTTTCACATGTCTGTTGGTCATTTGTATTTCTTCATGGGAGAAGTGTCTGTTTAGGTCCTCTGCCCACTTTTTAATTGGGTTGCTTGGTTGTTTTTGTTGTTAAGTCGTATTAGTTCTTTATATATTTTAGATGTTAGACCCTTGGCAGATGCATTGTTTGCAAATATTTTCTCCCATTCAGATGGTTGTCTTTTTGCTTTGTTGATGGTTTCCTTTGCTGTGCAGAAACTTTTTAGTTTGATATAGTCCCACTCATTTGTTTTTGCTTTTACTTCCCTTGCCTTTGAGGTCAGGTTCATGAAGTCTTCCTTGAGCGCTGGGTCTGTAAGTTTAGTACTATGTGTCTTTTATACAGTTTATTATTTCTGGTCTTATATGAATGTCTTTAATCCATTTTGAGTTAATTTTAGTGTATGGTGAGAGTTCACAGCCAAGATTCATTTTTTGCATATGTGTTTCCAGCTTTCCCAGCACCACTTACTAAAGAGGCTGTCTTTTCCCCATTGCATATATTTTGCTCCTTTATCAAAAATTATTTGTCCATAAATTTGTAGAATTATTTCTGGGTTTTCAATTCTGTTCCTCTGGTCTGTGTGTATGTTTTTCTGCCAATACCAAGCTTACTAATGCTTTGTAGTATAAACTGAAATCAGGGAGTGTGATGGTACCAGACTTACTCTTCTTATGTAGCATTGCTTTGGCAATTCGAGGTCTTTTGTGATTCCATACAAACCTGACACTTTTTTTTATCTATTTCATGAAAGTATGATTGTGGGATTTTGATGGGAATTGCATTAAATCTGTATATTGCTTTGGTTGATATGGCCATTTTAACAATGTTTAGTCTTCCTATCCATGAACATGGATTATCTTTCCATTTCTTTGTATCCTCTTCAATTTCTTTAAAAAGTGTCTTACATAAGCCAGACAGAAAAAACAGGGAACTATATGACTTCACTCATATGCGGAATATAAAACTGAAAGCAAAGAAAAAAGAAATGAAGAAACAAATAACCCATGGACACAATCGATAGTTTAATGTTTATTTGGGGATGAGTAGGATAGGGAGGGGAGAAAGGGGAGGGGGTGGGAGAGGAGGGATGGGAAGCTAAATATAAGGTGATGGAAAGAGAAGTCACATTAGGTGGTGAACTTATTATACATCAAGTTGACAATGCACTGTAGAATTGTATGCCTGAAACCTATGTAATCCTTGCTAACAGATGTCACCCCAATAAGTCTAACAATAAAAATGAATTTAAAAAAAAAAAGTGTCTTACAGTTTTCCACATATAAGTCCATCACATTATTTGTTTAATACCAAGGTATTTCATTCTTTTTGTTGCAACAGCATAAAGTACTGACTCTCTCATTTATTTTTCTGAAGAGTCATTGTTTGTATATATAAATGCTGTTAATTTTTTTACATTGATTTTGTATCCTGCGACTTTACTGTATTCATTTATTGTTTCTAATAGTTTCCTGGTAGAATCTTTGAAATTTTCTATATAAGGGATCATGTCATCTGCAAATAATGACAATTTGACCTCTTCCCTCCCATTTGGATATCTTTTATTCCTTTCTCTTGCCTGATTGCTCTGGCTAAAACTTCCAGTACTATATTGAATAGCAGTGGTGGCAGGAGGCATCCCTGTCTTCTTTCTGATTTTAGGGGAATGGGCTTCAGATTTTCCCCATTCAATATGGTATTAGCTGACAGTCTGTCATATATGTCCTTTATTATATTTAGATACTTTCCTTCTATATGCATTTTATTCAGTGTTTTGATCATAAATGGATGTTGTATCTTGTCAAATGGTTTTTCTGCCTCAATTTCTATGATCATATGGTCTTTATCTTTTTTTTGTCTGTGTGGTGTATAACATTGATTGATTTTTGTATGTTGAACCATCCTTGTGCCCCTGGAATGAATCCCACTTGACCATGATGTATGATATTTTTGATGCATTGTTGTATGCCATTGGTTAATATTTTGTTTAGAATTTTTAAATCTGTGTTTATCAGAGATATTGGTCTATAGTTTTCTTTTTTTTGTCTTCACCAGGCTTTGGTATTAGGGTAATGTTGGTCTCATAGAATGAGTTAGAAAGTATTGCTTCATCTTCAATTTTTTGGAAGAATCTGAGGAGGACAGGCATTAAATCTTCTTTGAATGTTTGGTAAAATTCATTAGTGAAACCATCTGGTCTGGAGCTGTTGCCTTTAGGGAGGTTGTGGATTGTCATTTCAATTTCTTTACTATTGATTGGTCTATTTAGATTATCCAGTTCTTCTTGGTTCAGTCTAGGTAGAGTATATGTTTCTAGGAACTTGTCATTTCTTCCAGGTTTTTATATTTAGTGGCATAAAGCTCTTCATAATATTTTCTTATATCCCTTTGTATTTCCATGGTATCAGTGATAATATCTCCCTTTTAATTTCTAATTTTAGATATTTGTATCCTTTTTTTTTTGCCCTTTGGTTACTCTAGCCAGGGTTTTGTCAATTTTGTTGACTTTCTCAAAGAACCAGCTCTTTGTAATATTAATTTTTCCTATTGTCTTTCTGTTCTCCAATTCATTTAGCTCTGCTTTATTTTTTATTAATTTTTTCCTTCTGCTGTTCTTTTTTATCTAGTTCTTTAAAATGAGATGTTAGAATGTTTACTTGTGATTTTTCTTGTTTCTTAAGATACACCTGTAACGATATAAGTTTCCCTCCTATTACGGGTTTTGCTGTGTCCCAATAATTTTGATATGTTGTATTTTCATTGTCATTAGTTTCTATGTATTTTTTAATCTCTTCTTTTGTTCTTTGATCTAGTCATTTTTTAAATAAGATATTGTTTAATCTCCACGTATATGTAGTTTTTTCTGCTTTCATTGTACGGTTGATCTCCAATTTCAGAGCTTTGCGGTCTGAGAACACACTTGGTATGATTTCAATCTTCTTGAATTTGCTGAGGCTACTTTTGTATCCCAGCATATGTTCTATCCTTGAGAATGTTCCATGTGCACTAGGAAAGAAGGTCTAGTCTTTTTTTTGCTGAAGTGTCCTGTAAATGTCAATTATGTCCAGTTGCTGCAATGTGTCATTTACAGCTAATATTTCCTTATTTATTTTCTGTTTGGATGATCTGTCCATGGCTGTTAAGGGGTTATTTAGGTCTTCTACAATGATTGTCCTTTTGTCAGTTTCTCCTTTCAGATCTGTTAGTAGTTGCTTTATATTTTGGTGCTTCCTGATTCAGAGTATATATATTAATTAGTGTCAAGTCCTCTTGTGGTTGTATTGTGTCTTTTATCATGATGTAATGTCCATCTTTGTCTCTTGTTATCTTTTTTAACCTGAAGTTTCTTTCATCAGATATCAGTATGGCAACTCCTGCTTTTCTCTGGTTACCATTTGCTTGGAGTATTGTTTTCCATCCTTTCACTCTGAGTCTGTGTTTGTCCTTATGGCCGAAGTGTGTCTCCTGGAAACAGCATATGGATGGGTTTTGTCTTTGAATTCAGTCTGCTATTCTGTGTCTTTTTATTGGTGAGTTCAGCCTATTAACATTTAGAGTGATGATTGATATATGAGGATTTCCTATGACCATTACTTCCTTTTTTAAATTTATTTTTATTTTTGTTTCTTTTTTGTTGACACAACACTATTCCATTTATTCTAATGTTTTGTTTTAGGTCGATGAGCCTCCTTCAGTATTTCTTGAAGTGCCGGTTTCATGCTTGCGAATTCCCTCAGCTTCTGTGTGTCTGAGAAGGTCTTTATCCTCCTTCATATCTGATGCATAATTCTGCTGGATAATTCATTGTTGGCTGGAATTTTCTCTCTTTTAATATTCTGAATATTTGATTCCCTTCTGGTTTCTAGAGTTTCTGTTGAGAAGTCTGATGCCAGCCTGATGGGTTCACCTCTAAAGGTTATAGTTCTTTTTTCCCTAGCTGCCTTGAGAATTGTCTCTTTGTCTTTGGTTTTTTACCTCTTCAGTACAATGTGCCTTGGAGAGAATATCTGCTGGGGTCCAGGTATCTAGGGGACTTATTTTCTTCTTGAATTTGGGGTTCCAAGTCATTCCGTAGGTTTGGAAAGTTCTCATCTACTATTTCTTTGAGTATGCTTTCTGTAGAGTGCTCTTCTCCTTTTTCCAATTTTATTATCCTGATATTGTTTTGTCTCATGGAGTCAGATAGTTCTTGCAGAGTTCCTTCAATCCTTGTGGTTCTGTACTCCCTGTCTTCTTCTTTCTGAGATGTTTCCATGTTCTGATCTCCAATATCACTAATTCTTTCCTCCATCTGGTTGGCCCTGTTTTCTATGACAGTTATTTCATTTCTCACTTCTTTTATTGTATTATTTAATCTCTTGAATTTCCATCTCATTCTTCCTTATAGTTTGAATTCCTTTGCTAAACTGTTCCTTTTGTTCACAGATTTCCTTTCTTAGGTCATTCACTTCAGCTATGGTGTTTTGGCAGTATGTATTCATTTCTCTGAGAGCCCTTTACAATGGCTAGTTTATATTCTCTGTCCATAAATTTCTAGATCTATAAGATCTTTTTCTGGAGATTTCTCATATTTTTTTTTACAGCTTTAAAAAAAATCCTAAGGTACTCATATTGTCTGTTGTGTTCTTCTTCGTCATGAGGGCTTTATTTCCAGCAGAGCCGAGGAGATCATTTTATTTCTGATTAGTATTTTTTGTGCTATAAAGCCGACAGTAGGTGGTGCTGGGGGTGGCAAGTTTGGGGAGAGACGGGAAGTGTTTAGGCCATATGTCAGGTCTCCACCAGCGTTTGGAGGTGGGGCATGGTGGTCCAAGGTCTCGCTACTTCCTGCAGCTCTTTGGGGAAGCTGTAGGAGAAAGTGGGGACAACAAAATGCAAGCTAAGGCCATTCCATACCTGCATTTCTTTGGGGAAGCTGGGGGAGGCAGGAGAGGCCATTCATGTTGGTAGGGAGAATTCCATCTAATCCTCTCTTGTTCCTTCTCCAGAGTTTTACCCCTGGGAGTTTTTCAGTTATTTGTATCCAGGACAACCACTCCAGGCAGCATTTGCAAGCCCTGAGGGCAGCGTGAGCCTGCACAACAGGAGCCTGTTATAGCAGAAATAGGCTACCATGGAAGTTAAGTGGCACTCAGGAAGACGGAGAACCAGTTTTATTACACAGGCAGGCTCAGAGGAGTTACATTCTCCAGATTTTGAGCCCAAACAGGCTATTTGGACTCATAGAGTTGGGGTGGGGGCTGGCTGATGCAATAAGCAAGCAAGGTTATAAAAGTTAAATGCATACTTGGGCAACTGGTGAAGGAATGTGAAAGTGGGAGTTCACAGAATTTACATTAAATAGCTTACAGAATTTACATTAAAAAGGCTTACATAAACAGCTTTGTCAGTTAATTTTCCACTTCATGCCTGGGGGTCTGCTGTGCAAAGTGGAAGTGGTTACTCGCAAGTGCACTACCCACGCCACAAGCTGAGAGGGAATCCATGCAAGGGAGCTGTATGCTCTGCAAGCCACGAGGGTGCCGCGGGCGCGCATCACAAGTTGAGGTGGGGTACTTAAGAGCTTCAGAGCTCAGTTCCCAGGCTTTGTCTGTAACATGCTGCTTTTAGATCCAGCTCCCTCACAGTCTCCCTGAGTTGCTGCTCCTCTGTCTTCCACTCTTGTCACAACTTGCCCTACCCCCACCCCTATATTGTACTGCTCTCTGATTTCTTTCTAGTTCCTTTAATTAGCTGCAGTGGTGTCAGGTCGTGATCCATCTCTGCGCCCTCTCTCCTGCTTGGTCCCCTTTCTCTAACCTTCAGGTGTTTTCTTACGATGCGTGGATCTCTCAGTTGTCCATGTGCCACTCAGGGTTTCTCATGTTGTATTCTGGCTGGTCGTTTAACTGTATTTTCTGGGAAAGGTTTTAGGAACCTCCTCTTTGATCTCCACCTTGCCAAAAAGTCAGAAACTTTTTAAGACAAGGTCAAGAATATTTCTTCTCAACAGAATAGCACACAGTAGATCCTTACTAAATATTTGTTCAGTAGATGAACAGACAAATGAAAGATTTGGATTGAGTTCTAAAGAGGAGAGTAGAAGACCATAATAGAAAAATACAAAAGCTTGGAGGGTCAGTTTGAGGAAGATGAGCCTGGTTGGATAGAGATAGTGTAGAGAAATACTGCCTCCCAACATGGCCAAAAACCTACTCTGGGACCCCCTCCCTTGTCACTTCCTGATCCTTCGTCTCCCTGAATCCCTGTTCCTGTCAACCCTAGCCCATGCCTGTGAAACTGCTGTTATTATGGAAATAGCATGCTATAAATCTCCCCATCCTGCCTTTGTTCAGGGCTCAGACTTTGGAAACAACTCCTCTGAGCCCACCAGCGTAATAAACAAGCTGAACTTGCAAGTGCTCCAAGTGCTGCTGGGTCTTTCCAACAGGTGAACAGATGGAGCCTTCCACAACATTCAGAAGGTAGAACCTTTCCACAACATTTGGTTCCCTGACCGGGAAGTCCAAACATGCTAGCCCTTTGAAGCCATCAGTTTGGGCGAGCATGGATGGCCGGAGGAGCTGAAGAGGGGAAGGTGCACCCTGCCCACTCAGGTATTCTCCGAGACGGCTACCTCAACCCCGTTTCATGATCACTGTTGCCTTACAACTGCCAAACATCTGTCCCCTCATGCATTCCCCATGACTTCCTAAGGCAGGAGCTAAGCGTGGAGGCCAGGGGGCATAGAATACCCCACAGAACCCTGTATGGCCCTGGAGGATGGCTGGTTAGTCAATGACAGGTAAGATTCCTCAAGGGAGGAACAACCTAAGACAGGCACAGTTGCATAGGGGCCATCAGGAGAGAGCTTGGGCTCAACAGAGGTGAGGCACAGCCCTTTACCCTCTCTGAGGTTAATCATCAACCCCATGGCTGCTTTGTGTCCCACGTTGCTCCCATGGTGACCTGAAAGAACAATATCGGTCATGTGCCAACAGGAATGATTTAGGTACTGAGTCTACCCCATGGGGTGGTTTTGGTTCACTGAGTCCTTGGGGCTATATGTTCTCATAGAGACACAAGCATGTTGAAACACAATGGGGACTTTTGGAAAAAAGGCAGTCCCCTAGGCAACGTTACTCACAGACTATGGAATAACCAATTTTACTTCCTTGTATGCCCACCAATAAAAGTTATATGTTGGCTCGATTTGGGGCTCTTTTCAATCCATGAGGCTGGAATCCCTTGGCCCCGCTTGAAACTTATTTTTGGTTGCTGTGTTTCACCACCTTGAGCTGCCCTTCCTGTTACCCCACTGCCTGTGTCGTGCAGGACACGACAGATCACCACCAGACTCATAAGAGGTTTGACAAGACAGGTTCTGGACCAGGCGTCGGATGCGGTAAGGCCCCGGGGCCCCACTTAGTTAGGCCCACCCAAGTGGGCGAACATGTCTAAGGTCTCCACAGTCACACAGCAACCAGAAGAGGCTCCCAGGGACTACTATGAGAGACTCTGTGAGGCTTACTGGGTCTACAACCTCTTTGACCCTAAAGCAGCTGAAAGCCAACACATGGTTAATGCATCTTTTATGGCACAGGCACTCCTAGACACACATAGGAAATTGCAAAAACTCAAAGGCTTTGCAGGAATGAACATCACTCAGCTCTTGGAGGTCAAAAACAAGCTCTACATGAACTGGGACGTAATAGCAGAAAGGGAGGCCAACCAGAGGATGAAGGAGAAGGTCAGCCTCCTCACAGCTGCCCTGAAGGACCAGGGGAACTGAAACCCAAGAAAGGAGCCAAAGAAGGAACGGCCACCTAAGGAGGGACTCGGCAGACCCCCCCAGTGGCCAATCAATGCGCTTACTACAAGGAGACAGGGCACTGGAAGAACAAGCACCCCAACAGAGGGAGGCCCCGAATGGCCAGTAAGTACCATCGGGAACCCAAGGGAAGGGATCGCATTGGCTTGGTCGGACTGGACTCAGAATGAGAAAGACTGGGCTCTCTCCTTCTCGGCCCCCATGAGCCCATGGTCGAAGTAAAAGTAGGGGCCAACCAGGGCCAAACACTCTGTAGTAACCACCCAGTAGGGCTACTCAGTGAACAGACTGCCACCATCCTTGGAGCAACTGGGGACCATGCCACACAAAAGCAGTTCTGCAGAACCCACCTCTGAGAATTGGGAGATGAGAAGTGCTCTCCAAGCTGGGGGCTGTGAGTTCGGAACCTTTTCCCCGCAGCGTGGGCAGAAGACAACCCACCTGGCCCTGATTATCATAGAGCTGCTACCAGGGACAAGCCCACAAAGGCAATGACAGTATCCAATCCCCTGGGAGGCCCAACTCGGCATCCAGGAACACCTGATTAAACCCTCCCTTGCTGCCAGTAAAGACACCCGGGGGAGGATACTGGCTGGTCCAGGATCTCCGGGCACTAACAAGGTAACCGTCTCCTTGCACCCCATGGTTCCAAACCCACACACTCTCCTCAGACAAGTCCCTCAATCTGCCAGGCGGTTTACCTGCTTAGACCGCTTCTACCTTTGGCTCGCACCAAAAGCCAGCCTCTTTGTGCCTTTGAATGGACTGATCCAAACACATGACGCAAACACAGTGACAACAGATCAGCCTTTATAGCAGAAATCATCCAAATCCTGACAGGCGCTCGGCATCACTTAGAAGCTCCACACTGCTCACAGGGCCCAGAGTTCAGGGAAAGTAGGGCATATGAACTGCACCCTAAAAGAGACTTTGGCCAAATTCAGCCAAGAAACGGTTCTATAGGGAGTGCCCCAGGAACCCTCCATCAGCTAGGTGACAAGAGTATAGTGGAGCAACTCCGGGCCCCAGGGACAGTCCTCCCAGGGCTACAACGCTGTACGCCAGAGGGCCCCCATTGCACTGAGTGACTCCCCATTTGCACTGAGTGATCCCGTCCACCCCTTTCAAGAGGGCAACATAGTGTGAGTCAAAGATTGGAAAAAGGAACCCCTTAGGCCACATTGGGGAGGGCCTCACACGGTCATCTTCACAACCCCCACTGCTCCTAAGGTTTCAGGAGTCAACCCGTGGGTCCATCACCCGAGAGTGAAAAAGGCCGACTCAGAGGAAGGATCTAGAGACTTGGAGATCGAAGCAGAACCTGTTGGACCTGTTAGCCTTCAATGTCCCTCTTGGGCCTCTGAGGGAGACCATCACCTGCCTTATCAGTCCCCCCGCCCGGTTCCCTGTGGGGCTGGAACACCTGACTTGTGCACCCACGGCATCTCAGTGGGCAACAACCAGACCCGCTGTAACCCCCCCACCCCCGAACTCTTTGTCCTCTGTGGCACCACAGCATCCCGGTGCCTGCAGGCCAACTGGACCGGTACATGTTTACGCAGTTTCCTGACCCAATATCTCGGTTCACACTGATCAAGAAATAGAACAGACTCTCGCCCCTCCCTTACACAGGGAGGAGGCGAGCACCCCTTGTCCCCTCTCTAGTAGGCACTGGGGTCCTAGCCGGAATTGGCACTGGGGCAGGGGGGTTTGGTTCCTCACTCAGGTTTTATTACAAACTGTCCCAGGACCTGAGTGAGGACATGGAGAGAGGAGCAGACCCCCTTCCCTCCCTCCAGAGTCAGAATGACTGGTTAGCAGCGGTCACCCCTCCAGAACCACGTGCCCTAGACCTCCTCACTGCAGAGAAGGGGGTGCCTGCCTCCTCCTAGGTGAGGAATGTTGCTATTACGTAAATCAGTCTGGACTGTGACCACCAAGGTCAAGGACTTAAGGGACAGGATACAGCAACAAAAACGGGAATTAGAGGGGTCCTGGCCCTGGAATCTCAGCCAGTGGTCATCATGGCTCCTATCATGAGCTGCCCCACTGATGCTTGATTAACTCCTTGATGAAACTTCTAGAGACCACCATAACCAACAGGGCCACAGCCAGAATATTAGCCCTGCGAGGCCGTCGGCCACTAGAGGATAATGGTGCCCTATAGACGAGCATGTCCCCTCATCAGGGCATCAAAGGGAGGAATGTAGAGAAATACTGCCCCTCAACGTGGCCAAAAGCCTAGACCAGGATCCCCACCCCTACCCCCACCCTGAGTCACTTCCTGGTTCTTCTTCTCCCTGAACCCCTGTTCCCACCTACCCTAGCCCACAGGGGAAACTGCTGTTATTATGGAAATAGCATGCTATAAATCTCCCCACCCTGCCTTCGTTCAAGGGCTCAGACTTTGGAGGCAACTCCTCTGAGCCCGCCCGCCGGCGTGAAATAAACAGCCTGAACTTGCAAGTGCTCCGAGTACCGTTGGGTCTTCCCGACAGGTGAACGGGTAGAGCCTTTCCCCAAAAATATGAAACTCAGTTTTCAGTGTCTATAAATAGAGCAAAGTTTTTGTTGTTTTATTATTGCAAAACAGACCAGTATGCACCTTACAGGAGCAGTAATAATGTATGCTAACCACTTTATAAATGTTATCTATATAATTCTTTCTACAAGCCTATGAGATACAATTCATTGTTCCCATTTTACTGATGAGCAAATTGAGGCTTATGTTTAAGCCAAGGTCACACAGTTTATTAATGGCAGAGTCAGAAACTACACCCACATCAATCTTTTACCCCTAGACCATAAAATGTCTATAAAAGAGGGCTTGGGAGTGTGCTCAATGCTCAGAGGGCAGTTTTAGAACTGAATCAGAGGAAGAGAATGGTTTACGCACATTTCTAAGAGATGTATACGAATTAACTCATTTAATTCTCACAACTCTTCCATGAGTTGAATACTATTATTAATAATCCTACGTTGGATAAAGGCTTCCTTAAAGACCCAGGCAAAAGGCCCAGTGTGTGGATATTCTAACACTTGGGGTCTTTTGATAGGTGACATCACTGGATCTCCAAAGGCTCATCCAACCCTAGCATCTATAATCCCACACTCAGAAGCACTTAGAGAAGGCTTACATGGACTCAGCTTTACCCCTGTGCCCTGCATTACTGCCCTAAGACTCTTCCCTCTTTTTCCCACACAGGCTTCTGGGACCTTCTAGCTAACAGTTCTCTGGTTCCTCTGTAAAGGCTTATTCTAAAGAGACTTCCTAAATCACAACAAATTAATCAGCATTTGAAGAAATAGAACAGATGAGTTTAAAGTTCAACTGTTGAGGGACACGATACCATGAAACACTTCTACAGAAAGCAGGAAGGTAAATGACAATCTCGTCAAAAATTTCAGCAGCTATAGGTATAAGAAAGCACTTTGTAGCTTTACAGCTGGCGTGTTTATTCCCGCATTTGTCACCTTTGGCCCTTAAAGCAGCCACTTTCCCACTTAGAACTTAGTTGTGGCAGCTGCTGACAAAATGGGAAGTGATTAGGATATAGTTTGTTTTTACAACTCTCTGAACTTTCAGATTTTAAAACAAGTTTAGCCACAGCTTTATTTAGCCTAGCTCCACTACTTCCAATTCTTATGAAACAACTGTGTAGGGGGTTAAAGTATCAATGCAAAGTCCACACAAAGACTAACTAGTAATGAACTTTGCATAACAGCCTTTTCCAAATTCAAAGCAAGTTTTTTTTTTTTTCCTTTTGGCTACATATTGTTGGGGGAGGGGAGAGAAAAAAGAAACCGGGAAGAGAAAGAGAGGGGAAGTTAAACCTTCCCTCCCTCCCTGTCTTCCTCAGAAAACCAAATATGGCATCTTCCATGAGGAGTTTGTTTTCTGACCACGGCAGATATGTTGAATCTTTTCGGAGATTTCTCAGCAATTCCACGGAACACCAGTGCATGCAGGAATTTATGGACAAGAAGCTGCCAGACATAATAGCAAGGTAACAAAAAAGGACGTTTTTGTCAAAGGGACAAGCCTCCATGCTTTCTTTTCAGTGATAAAGGGTCGAGCCCAGCCCTGCAGGCTGGGAGAGGGGATAAGAACCTGCTACTGATAGCAGCTCCGACTCTCTCCTCACTCCCGCCCCCTCCCCGTGTCCCTTTTCCTGTGGTGCTTTAGTTAGACATTTGCTTTAAACATTCAAAGGTTCCTATTTGTGCAGCATTTTCAGCTGCAGGGAGATAAGCGTTAACCATTTCATGGCACAAATTCATGTTCATTTGGGAAAAGATTAGATGCAAATCTCTGAGCTCAGATTTTTCAGCCCTCCTCTAAATTTTGCATTCAAAAAGTCCCAAGTGGAGGCTAACATTCTTTTCATTAGAATCAAATATAATTAATTACCAAATACTATTTGTCCCTGAGGATTGAGTGGGTGCCTCTCAGTTCTCCTAATATCCATTTAAATTCATTTTTCTTATCCATTATTATAGTTATCAAGCTCCAAAAAAAAAAATTGTCTTTTCCTTTCAATTTAATATTACCAATGTGGCCCTAAAAATGCATTTTCCCATTATCAGTGAAACTCACTAGTTCCTATCCTTCTTGCAGACTACTTTTTTTGGTGATTAATGTGTTCAATTTGTGCCAGAGCTGATAAGCATTATGAGAGTAACAGATTCCACATGCTAAAGATAATCAAATCACTTATCTAGGGGTGGATTGCTGTAACTTACTCTGCTTCAGGAAATAATGATGGAAAACTGGGAAGAAATGAGTGACTGTAGATCCAATTTGCAACAGCAAAAGAAACTGATATTTTATCTTTTGCTGGCTTTCTCTGTTATAGGCCTGAAATTCTTTCACAAGGATAGTAGCTCTGCCTGACCAGAGATGACATTGTTGGATGTATATGGAATTGTTTCTATTTTTCACAGTCGAGTTTTTAAATTTTTTTAATTTAAAGTTGTTTTTCCAATTACAGTTAACATACAATTTAAATGTGTTTAAAAACTAGAGTATTATATAATTTATTAATAAGTGAAAAGTAATAGAACAATCATGCAAAAAATCAAAGCAGACAGCAAATACAAACTTGTTATCTGGGAATTAATTACACTTCAATTATTGGGGTCTTTTTCTTCATTTCCAAAATTAAAGATAATGTGTTAATTTCTGAGTTCTTTTTCAGAACTAAATGTCTGTGTTCATGTCTACAGCCGATCCAGATACTTGGTTTTCTTCAACCATCAGTTTGGTTTGAAGAGGAAACACGAATAGATAAAACATAATAAATGATTACCCCTAATTTGAAGGCGTATACTATCTAATTGGACATACTGAATGTAGAATTTGTTCTGAAGAACTTCCAAAGGCATAACTAATTTTGCATCATAGTAGTAATATATAATTAGGAATGATCTACATCAAAGTATCACTTATTTAAAAAGTAATTTTTCCCTGAAGGTGATATTTGGAATGAGAGTTAGCTGAAGCACCCTTAAATTGTTGCTTAGAATTGTTTCTAAGTTATATGCTTCTTAATTTTTCATTCCAAAATAAAATTTTTGGAAGTCAAATGGTTTTAAAAAGATTACAGTAACAACAGCAACAAAAATACCGGTTCCTTGCCCTACCCATTCCCATTCTTGACTCCCACTCTCCGGAAGCAACCATTTTCAACTCTGAGATCTTTTAGTTGTTTCTTAGGAATTTTCTTTCTTAGTTCTAAACGGCATGTTATTCTTCTCTAAGTTTACTGTATTAAAATAGCTACACTAACATGCCCATTTCCTCTCTTATCATGTCAATATATTTCAAAAATGTGCTTAAATTGAGTGTTTATATCATTTTGCCTATGAAACTGTATTCATGATCGAGCAAACGCATTATACTTCATTTCCTTTCATGTACAATTTTTGTTTTTCCTAGACTTCACTACTGTCTTGATTTTAGTTTCTTTTCTTAGTTTTCCTTATACCTATCATTACTTATACCCCAAGCGGAAGTATATTAATCTCCTTTCAATATATTCCAACAGATCAAGTAAGCTGTTAACTTTTTCCTATAAGAATATCTTTTCTGGATTTCTCTGTTCTTTTTTTTCTTTTCCAGCCTGTAATGATTTGCTCTTGGCCTACTATACAATTATTAATAAGGGAATTTATTTCACTTTATAGAAATTCTCTTCTCTCTCTAGTATTGAATCCCCTGATTCTAGATCTTATGCCCTTCTTTCCTTGGTTTCATTAGTCTTGTTTCATTTTTTTTTTTTTTTCTTTTTTCTGCAGCTAATCCCTTAACTTCCCAAGAAAGAGTATATGGGAAGGAAAATTTTTGAGTCTTTGTATGTTTAAAAATTCCTTCACTCCATGCTTATCTTTGTTAGATAGTTTGGGTGTAAGACTCTATACTGAAATGATTTTATATCAGAAATTTAAAGGTATTCTTCCATTGTTTTTTAGATACTAGAATTACTGTTGAGAAATCCAATACCATTCAAATTTGTCATCTTTGGCTTATGACCTTTTTATTATTGTTTTGTTTTGTTTTCATTTTCCCTACTTAGAAACTTTTAGGATCTTCTCTATTTAGTATTATGAAATTTTAGTATTATGACATATTAAGATAACGAGTTATGGTGTGAGTCCTTTTCACCCATTTTTGTTGGTATTTCCTGGGCCATTTCAATCAAGGTTCAGATCCTTCAGAGAAACTTTGATATTTTTTATTCATTCCTTCTCTCTCTTTTTCTCTTTCTGGAGCTTGTGGTCATCAAACATCAGACCTACTGAATTGATTCTTTAATTTTCTTGTATTTCCAGTTTTCTATAATTTTATCTTTTAGCCTAATTTTTGCTATATTTTTAATTTACAAAAATGTTATATTTTTATAGCATCCTGTTCATCTTTCACATATGTAATACTTCCTTTTATCTATTATAACATTTTCCATTGTTCTCTGCATGTTTTTTCGAAGTTCTGTTTTTATTTCTTTTGGTCTCTGTCTGATGTTAGGAGAACTCTCCAACTATTTGATTAGCCGTGTTTGTCCATCCAATGAAATAATGAGGCACTCAAAAGTGATCCAGATCGTCCTTAAACATGTAAGCGAAGAGTATGTTGAGTGGGTAGCTCACAGTAGTCATTGGATGTGGACTCAGTTGTTGGTTGGGAAATTCTCATATGCCAATATATACAAATTTATTCACTGAAACAGTTTGTCTTTCTGGGGAAGAATTCTGTGGTCCCCTATCCTGAAGTGAAGGGTGGGGTGGGCATAATTACAGTACATAGATATATATAGCAAAGTTTTTTTGTTATTGTTATATGTAATGCATTTAGATCCTTACCTGGAAAAATGTAAGTTTGCAATAATTAGTTATCATTATAATATATGAAATTGGATAATAACTCACAGAGAAGTTGTGAGGATTTAAAGAGTTAATTCATGTAAATCCCTTAGGTATGGCTGGAATAATATAATTGCTAATACATGTTGTGTGCTTGCCATGAGCAGACATATTTCTAAGAGATGTACATGAAATAAATAATTTAATCTTCATAACCCCTCTATGAGTTAGATACCATTATTATAATCCTATAAGGTAAATGATATTATTATTCTATTTCACAAGTAATAAAGATGCAGAGAAGTTAAATAACTTGCTCAAGGTAACATATCAATAAACTGGAATTTCAACCTGGGTGCTATGCTCCATAGCCTCACTATGCTATCCACAGATATAAGCATTTTTAAAAATTAACCAAGAGCATAGATAGGAATGTGTATATTAAGACTCATGATTATGAGTTGGAAAGTAATTAGAACTATGGAAGGCAGTTCATTCATAAGTGTCCTTGACTCTATGCTTTCCAGTTTCCTTAAGAACCTTGCTTTAACCTGTCTTCATCCTATTATGCAGGTTCACTCACCTTAGCGAAAGAACAGGCTCATTCACCCTGCACGAACAAACATCCTTTTAGTTCATGTCTCCCCCTTTAGTAGTCACCCCTTTTCTTCTCACTCTTTCATCCTATCTCAATAGTCTCTCTAGGTCTTCTTCCTATTTACCGAGTTCACTTACAATCCCCTGCTGTTATCTGACTTCTGCCCTCAACCTTCTTTTAAAACTATTATCAAAGATATTCAGATTACCAAATTCAATGGAAATTTTGCCTTTTTTATTTTTTAGTACACGCTCCCACTTTTGACACTACTGATGGCTTTCTCCTTTTCTAATACTCCTATCATCTCTCTGAGCTTTGTGTTTACCTCTGTCTTCTTTATGATTCCCTATAATCCAGTGACTTTTAACAGTTGGTACTGCATCAATACCGCACTGTTCTGCTGTGTGCAGTATCCTTGGGTAATGGAATCTACTCTCCTAGTTACGACCATTACTTCATAGTAATTCTCCAGAATACATCACTGATGCTGATCTCTCTCCCACCCAGATGAAATCTTGCACATCCAGATGTCTGTTGAATTCAGATTTATCAAAACAAAACAAAAACAAACAGAATATAAACTTGCCATTGAACTATACTCTTCAGCTTAAGTTTTAGCGCCGTGTTTCACCGAGTCATCCAAGCTGGAAACTTGGCAGCAACTGTGCACTCGTACTTTTTTCTGACCCCTTTATATCAATCTAAAGGAAGTCATCCTATTGTTTTCTAGACCATCAATCCTGCTCTGTTTCTAGTACTAGAGCCATAGAGTTGGGCTTTAGTATCTCATATTTCACTTGAGAGCAAAGTAGTATCTTCTTCATTTTTATATTCTCAATGCATAGAATAGGCACATAGTAAATATTTAATAAACGCTTGTTCAGTGAAAGGAAGTTAACAAGAAGGAAGGAAAGGCAGATGTCATAGAGACAGTATGAATCACCTTAGCCTTTTCCCTATATACAATGAATGGGTAATCATATCACCAGACTCAAAGACCCACTTTTTCCATTCTTGTTCTCCAAATAAATTCTAAACAAATGGTTTATCCTCCCTCCAAAATGTTTGTTGTGTTTTTAAAAGTCTATCACTTAAAAATTGTTAATTGATGGAACCTATATTTCTAAAGATTTCTAAAGACATCAATACAACTACTGACATAATTGGAATCTTTTATGTCGGCCTAATTTTTATTCACTATAATTTTAGTCTGTTCTCTTCAACTAGATTTGATAATCAAATTTTACCAAGCACCTAACACATTTTTCTTAAACTACATATTTTTTTTTCAGGATTGGAAACACAAAATCAGAAATTAAGATTCTAAGCATTGGTGGAGGTGCAGGTATGAATAACACATTTTAAAATTTGTATTTTACTCTAAGCATCATGCTATTTTATGGTAATATTGTTCATTCTTTAGAAAAGCTATTTTCCTTTGTTTTGGAAAAGGATACTTATTAAAACTAGAAAGATACCACTTCTACTAGGATTAATGCCCCCCCCAAATAAATCTTTAGGGTTTAGGACATCAGCCTTCATTACTATTTGTAATGCAGATAAGATGTGGCTCTCTTTTTTATAAATGGAAAAACATATAGGATATATTTGGATAACTTTTATCCAAAATGACTTAACTGTCCACAGACAAGTACAATTTCATAAGACATTTTTTTAAAGCTTTTACCACTTTAAAATATAGTCCCTGGACTGGTGGCTGGTTTGCAAATTGTTACTGGTCTACAAAGAGATAAGTGTGCACTGGAATGCAAACAAATGCACAGCTCCCTTCATTAAGTAACTATTGTTATGGGAAAATATATGCTTAATGACATAGTTAATTTACACTCTTAGGGCCCCACTCTGAGCTGTATTTGCCAAAACCACTCCTTTCCTTTGATTCAGTTCCAAAACTGCCCTCTAAACATTCAGCAGCCTCCCTAGTCCCCTTTCATAAGCTATTCATGGTCTCATTACTCTTAGAGCCAGTTCTTTTATCTTAGGGAAAAATGGAAAGTCTGGAAAGGCAGACTGATGTGGGTGTAGTTCCTGATCACGCCACCAATGAACTGTGTGACCTTGGCTGAAACATAAGCTTCACTTTTCTTATGAAAACAATGAATTATATCTTATAAGGTTGTAGTGAGAATTATGTAAATAACATTTATAACATGGTTGGTGTATTACTACTGCTCCTGTAAAATGTAGGCTGGTTCCTTCTGCAATAAACAAAAACTTTCATTCTTAGACTTTGCCTGATATCAAACTCCTGAATTGTGTTTTCTTTATATTAAGTAGCTAGCCATCTGGAGGACTCAGTTAATATATTACATATAAAATGTAGTCATATATGTTATTTCTATCTTCCTTCTTCCCTCCCATTCTTACTCCCTTCGTTCCTCCCTCCCTTCCTTCTTTGCTTCCTCCCTCTTTGTTTTCTTTTGAAACAATCACTGACTAATGGCTTAGTATCTGTTACCACTTGGGAACTAGTGGATACTACATTACCACTTGTTACACAGTGACAGGTGGTAACCTCTTGAGCCTCTTAAGAGTTAAAGCATCACATGAATTAGTAAAGTGTGGCCCATATTAACACAAAAATAACCAAGAGCCTTCTAATGGAATGGGATAGATACTCTTTCATGTCATTTGTTCATTTCTCATAAAATACACTGTGATATAATGTCATAATGATTAACCCTTAAAATCATTTTACTTTATTATCTCTTACCAATAAAATAGAAACCAACAAGGACAAATAAAGGATATTATCATGAATGATTTTCTAGTATTTAAACTAAAATACTGTTATTGCTTACCTGGTATTTTAAGTCCTAAAAAATTGTAAGTGATGAATTGCCCAAAGAGTGCCCTAGTCATTCATTTAACCAAGACAGTCACTTCCAGTATATTTTGCATGTGAGTTTCAGGCAAATAGGCAGTGAGACTGTCATTTGCTATTGTCACTGTGCTTGGACAAGAAGAGAAGCCCTACAAGGAAAGTAATTAAAAACAGTCTCTGTCACGGCCAAGTTAATTGACCTTCTAATATAAAGTTAATTGAATTTCTAATGTAAATTTATCCAGATGCTTATAAGCTATCTAGAGAAAGGAACATTTGGCCCACACAGTTATTTTTTACAAAAAGGTGCACATAGGAGCTAATATAAAGAGCTTATCAAAACAAAAGGGACAATACTTGGAGTTCTGACTGAGCCCTAACATTGTATTAAAAACAGCCTCGGCCTTGGAGACAATAGGGGTATCCATTAAGGTCAGTCTTCATAAGAAATTGATCAGAAATATAATAACAACTCCAAGAGAAATTCAAGCTATAGACACTTATCTTTCACTGCTGAAATAAAGCACATGAAATCAAAAGCAATAGATGTAAAATCCCTAAGTTTAGATGTCCCTGGCATGAAAGAGCAGTATTTTGTAGGGGAGAGGACACTCCTACTCACTTAGCTGGAGTGCTCACATACCTACTGGCAGATGCTTGTCTGATAACCTGTCATTGCCTAACTTCAAGCAACAAACTAAAAACTTTCCTATGTGAAATTGATGTTTTTATATCACTTAATGCTCATTTTCATTGGTGGCCTATTTCATTTTATTTTCAGATGCATTAGCAGGTGGTACACTGCACTCTGTTTCTCTTTTGACCCTCTTCTGTAGACATTTCTGTTTGTGTGGAGAGAGGTTCCACAGTTTAAGAGATAATGTAAGAATTTGAAAAAGGTGTTTGGTGATTCAGTTCAGTAGCCAAGCAATTAATAGGGCCCTGAGCAGTTCAAAAGAAAGGAAATCGGTGGCAAACCTTTTCGTCATCTTTAAGTACTCTACCACATCACTAAATACAATTGTAAGCGGTACTGTATATGTTTAATGTTAGGAAAATATATGAAATAAATATGTGAACCAAAAAACAGAGTATCAGGAGAAAAAACAAATCATGAACCGAAATACAGACCATGTAGCTTTTACAGAGGCCAAACTGGCAAAAACAAAGTTGTGGTGTGCATATGAGCTTTAAAGAAACACAATGAGCAGTTGAGACTGCCTTATTCCAGGTCTTAAAGTATCCATATCATGTTCATTTCAGTAACTGTTTTCTTAGATAGTGAGAGCAATTGCATTGTATTCTAAATCTCTTAGAATACTATGCATTTTGGTTCATCTTCGACATTTATGCTTCCTAAAATTAAACCCCTCATTGAAGCTTCATTATTAGTCAACTTTCAATGAGTGTTGTCTAGATGATACATGGAGAAAAAAGAAACTCATTCTCTTTTTGGTAAGGGAGAATGCTGTTAATTTACAGTGCATACATTTAAGCCTAGAAAAATGTTCCAGAAGACAGTAATGGGCAAAGAGTTGTCCTTCCTTGCTTTGGGCTATGCTTAAAGGAGAATCATTTTATCTGCTGTGCTGTTCATTCTTATGTTTAAATGCCAAAAATTTTATAAGGACTATAATTTTAAAAGACAGGACTATAACTCTAATCTCATTTTATCCAGCTTTCTACTTTTATTCTTATTAACCTATTGTATACTGATTCAATTGCTATGCCCCATATAATAGTATATAGGTTTATAGATACATTTTTAATCTACTGAAGCAACTTACATATGAAGTATAGGTGGTTTGAACTCACTAATAACAGTTTTTTGTTAATAATTTTGCTGACATGTTAACAGCAGTGTTCTTGTTCTACAATATATGGATACTAGCATTCCGACAGAGATTAAAAAATAGAAGACCATCGGAGTTCCCTGGTGGTGCAGTGGCTAAGGCTTCGGCGCTCTCAATGCTGCAGCCGGGTTCGATTCCCAGCCAGGGAACTACCAAAAAAAAAATTTATTTTTTTTTTTTTTTTAAATAGAAGACCATCAACACCCTCAGTTTACAAATAAGAAACCTTAGAACCATCAAGGCAGAACAAAACTCAAGTCTTTTGATTTTACTCCAGTCCAACAAATTGTACTAAACATATAATACGTTAATTTTTGACTTGGCAAAGGAGAGATTAGGTACTTAGTAATGACCAGCTATTTGAAAATCTAATCTTATCAGATAATTAATCTCCTCTTTTTTCATAAATGCCATGTTAGAATGATACAGAGGTTTAGTTTTCTAAGCTAGTTAGAAATGGAGTATATAATTAGGGCAGGAAATGGAAGATGCATTGTGTCAGGTTTAAAAGCCAGGAGGTGGTAAGAAGCAAAGGTTAATGTTTTTCAGTGGTTCAGAGAAATCCAACAACCTGTACCAGCAAATTAGAATTGACTGAAGAAATATAGGGAATTGGGGGAATTTTTGCCCAGAAAAATAAGGAAACGAACGTTTTTACTGCTATCTTCAAATATTTCCTGTTGATCAAACTACAAAGTATCTGCTCCTAAAGGGCCAATGGTTGAGAGATTAATTTCTTGGTTCAGTATTAGAATTTGCTAACGATCAAATCCGTCCAGAAATGAAAGCACACATCTTGGGAGATAAAGTGCTATCCGTCATTCAGGGAATGTCAGCACAGGCTGGAAAAATACTTTTCAGATATGCTATAGAAGAAACTTAGGCACTGATTTCTTAGCTGGTTGGGCTATTAAACATGATTTCAGTCAAAAAATTTTATGGTTTTATAAGTAACCTTCTAGAAAGAATTAATATGGGACTTCTAGATATGCAGACAATTTTTTGTCTTCATTCCATTTATAACTTGAAATAAGCAAGAACTGTTTTACTTATATGCAACATAATAGTAGTTATTCCATTATTAGAAGGATAGGTACTCCAGATATTCACTAATAAATAGGATTTAGGATGGTCTACTTCAGATAATCATAGCTTGGGGCCTCAGATATAATGTATCATTAAAGGCATTCATAACTGTATTATTTAAAAATAACCTGAACCTGTTCTCCATATATAATTTTACCAAAAAAGAAAAGTGTACCTCATTGTACTGTATCTAAAACTCTCCGTGAACATGAAACTATTTTTAAAAACAGATACACTTCAGATTTGAGAGAACTGAACAGGATGCTACAACATTGGAGCCATTTTCATTAAAACTGGAGTAAATAAGGTCGTTTTGGCTAATTCAGTAAGGCTTGAAACCTTAACAGGGGATAATGAGCAGAGTTAAGACAAAAACTATCATTTGCAGATTAAATGACTGTATACTTAGAAAAGCAAATAAATTCAGTTGTACAGCCTTAGAATTAATAAGAATTCAGTAATGGCCTGCATACAGGTAAACAGGTAAAAAGCAATGGCAGATTAACATCTTTGTTGTTGTTGTTAACATTTCAGTGTTTTTCACACAGTTTTGATTATTTACAATGTACTTGAAAATCCTTGGCATATGGTTATTAGTAATTTCACTGATACAAATTTGTAACTTGCCAATTTTTGTGCCAGTTTGGAACACAGTTTGTTAGTGACTAGGCTTACATGTGACATACAATATTGACTAAAACTTTGTGATTCAATACAAACATTCATGCAACCTTGGTATGTATGTGGGAAGAGTCTGTTGTCATCTTCATTTTATACATTCTGAACCTAATAATATATGCCACAGGGGTTTGGGGGTTACAGAGATTGGGGGTCAATACCCAGGGTCTTCTGTAGCTTAATCTCTATTAATAGTAACAAACTGAAAGAAATAATTAAAAATTTTTGATTAGCTAATAATATATTCAATACAAAATATAAGAAAAGTGTTTGAAGAAAAGCTCAGATATTTACTGAGAACAATTTGAGAAGATCTAAAAAGCCAATATGCAATAGTGAAAAGATTATGGTGACATGAAAGCTTTCATATACAAAACATAAGGGTAGGAAATGAAATAAAATGTTCCTGAAAGTAATGTGGTATTATGTATCAAGGATATGTCTGCTATTTAATACTCAAAAGCCTGGTCACACTGGTTGATAAAATGTTGACATACTTGTTGAACAGCCACTCCTCTGCTGTCCTACCACTGCCAACAGCTGCTTCAGCTGCACCTCCTGTACTCTTGCACATCCCCCCACCCCACCTACTCTGGACCCCTGACTTCGGCCTTCAGTGTCTCCAGAAACTGGACTGGTCTTGCTTGCCCGGGGCCTGGAAGAACGAGCTATAGTTCTTAAGCCTGTCTTGACAGCTGGCACCTTAGACAGGGTTGTTTGTTTTGTTTTGTTCATTTAGTTTCAATAGCATCAAAGATTAAGGATCTCATTCTGACCATTAATTATAGTCCTTGGAATTCATCTTAAAAAATTAAGATTTTTGCAGGCTCCTCACAATAGCAAAAAAATTAAAACTAAGTACAACTATCATCTATATAAAATATATTTCCATGAATAAATAGGAGGGCTGTCCGGAGAGTATCCAGCCATGTAATATGAAAAATAGCATTTAAGGCTGGATTTTTCAGGACAGCCCTCATATAGATTCATATACCTACATATAAATGTATACATTTATATAGTTTATATCATATGAGTATAAATGGTTAATAATTAAATCAATTATTGCACATATTTTTAGAGAATATCGTGTCACTACTACAAATAACACAAATTTTGATATAGTCATGGTGTAACTGTTAAGAAAGTCAATATAATATGTATACATAATGATCTCACCTGTGTCAACAACAGAAAATTATTTGCTCAAAGGAAAAAATAAAGCTTAGGAGGAAATAAACCAAACTTGTTTTCTCTAATAGTGAGATATTTATTTTCTACCTTATAATATTTTGTCTATGTCGCGAGTTTTCTATAGTATTAATTTTACAGCCAAGGACAAGAAAAGTAAACCCATTTAAAACTGATGACAGATAATAGTGAAGAGTTGACTCACTGCCTTCTAATAGCTTCTTCAGTTATTTGACGCCCAAACCACTTTTCTGCCACACATGTTTTCATGGCAATTTTCCTCTGGCCGTTTTTTGATTTACCAGTAATGGTATTACACCTGTACAAATGCTTTAAGAACAGTCTCACCTGCGTTACAGCTTAGCAGAGCTTTTCTTCAAAGTCCATGGAGTCTCCCATGCCTGCTCCGAGTACTTGTTAGCCATGACGAGGGGGGCGGGGATTTTGACCAAACGATGGTTGCTGTCTGTTGTCTGTTCCTTGCAGTACTTGATGTTTTCCGATATTTCTTGCTCTTATTCCAGAAGGACAACAGGCTCCCAGACTCTACTCACATTAGGGTACAAATGACCTATAATTTTCCTCAGCAACATCGGCGTTTTAAATGCCTTTAACGCGGTGGGCTCAGAAGAGAGAGAGCGAAGGTATGTGAGGGAGAGTGGCAGAGTGGGAAAGTTCTCAGGAGAAAACACGCGAGAAAGCCTGCGAGACTGGGAGAGAGCCGGGAGACGGGGGAGAGCGCGCAAGCCAGCGCATGCGCACTGATACCGATGACAACGCCACCTGTGAGATTAACTTGGACTACCTTTGCCAGTTCAAGTACTTTCATTTTGTAAATCCTGTCATAGAGCATGAAGAAGGGAGGACAATGTTAACACTTCATGAAGGGTAACTCATAACTTTTAAATATTACAATATTGTATGTATGTACTGAGGTAGCAGTCAAGTATCTATGTTTAAAACATAAATTAGAAGTTAAGGCAAAATTCAGTCTTTTTTGAGTTGTATATCAAATATCTCTACACTTTACTGTTCAGCACCCTTTGAGGCATGTTCTCTAAGTTTATATTTCTTAGAACATTTCAGTGAGTAGCATGGCCTTTCTTAGGCCTCCTGCAGTTGCAAAGCGTTCAGACAGTGTTGTTCCTGATCCAACAGCCGGAAGACACAAGGTGGCAAATAGCAATGCCCTTTTGACTCAGAATTTATATGTATTATCCCTTTCCTGAGACGCTACAGCTATTTTAATATTCTACTCTTATATTCCTATACTGAAAGAACTGCTTCAATACTGAAGCATCCAGGGTGGGGAAAAGAGAGATAAAGAGAGAAAGGGAGAAAGAAGAAACAAAGGTGATCTTGTCAAGAATTTTCTATCTTTCCCACTACAGCTCGAAATCAGATTGTTCTTACTCTGGTTGCAAACCCATAGCTGAAATTATTTTTCATCGGTGAGCACAGTTGTATGGGCAATTTTTCTCCCTAGAAACATTTTGTGTGTGTGTGCCTGATATTCTAGTAGATGGAACAAGGAAGATGGTAATCTTAATGCAACATATAATAGAATAAAATTTTTCCTGTTGATAATCTCAAGAAGTCACATATATTTCTATATGAGTCATGAAACAAGGACAGAAATTAAATAGCAGGAGATACCTTAACAGTCTTTTATCCTCCATTTTTTTGACCTGCAGATTTTCTCATTTGGAGAAGCTCTAGGGGTCTCAGGTTGGGATTTGTGTTTCATTTAATGTAGGCTCAGTCAGGATAAGCCATCATGAATACATGATGAGTGCTTTTCCAAGTTGTCATTTTATTATGGAGCTGCCCATTTAGAAAGGTATATCTTCATTTCCCTCGTTCCCAGTCTCTTTCAGACTTCTCTTAAATGTCACCTTTTCCATAAAGCATACTTGACGACCCTGTTGAAAATCACAAAAGCCCCCTTCATGGCTTCCTCTCACTCTTTTATGCCTTCGTTTTCTCTGTGGAACGTATTGCCATCCATAAAGTGTCGAATAGTTTTGTCTGTTTTATTTGCTTCCGTATCTCTAGTGATTAGAATCTGACATTTAGTAGGTGTTCAAAAATATTTGTTGAATTAATGTATAATTGTTTCAATTTATTGAGTAATTACTATATATCATGAACTATGGTAAATTCCATATAATGCTCTAACTTTTACAAGGACCCTGTAGCATAGACCCTTTATCCCTAATTCACAGACATGCAATTTAAGGGGCAGAGAAATTAACAAATTTGCATCAGGTAATTCTGGTGATTCCTATATTTGAGTTTAGTTTTGTCTCTCCATAGCCTTTAAATTTTTTTTTCCTTTTTTAATCAAATGACCTTGGATTTCAAGAAAATAAAGCAACATTATTCTGCTTTCTCATAACTATATTTTTGAAATTCAGGGAGAAAAGTTGTCTAAAAAATGAGATTTCCCCTCCCTTCCTTGTTTTTCAACTTTTTATAAGTTCACTGTTAGGGATGTCGGTTATATGTCCCTCTTTTGATATAGGCATGATGCATTTAAAATACGGCTCATATGAAAGCAAGGTATTATAACCACAAAAATGTCCCTCTGTAAAATTAAGTAAAACACTTACTATAGCCCTGAAAGAAGACATGACAAGTCATTCCATAGTTGTGGCTGATTTCAGGAAAAGGGTGGTACAAAAAAAAAGAGATTTTTAAGGAAGAAGATTTTTAAAATTCAGTTTCATTTAACTTTTCAAATCAGTAAGTCAGCATATTCTGTTTGACAAAAAAATAACACAGGAGTGATGACAAAAAAATAACACAGGAGTGAACAGAACAAAAAAATCCACAGTCCAGCCTAATAGAAAATAATTTTTGATTGATGCTAACACATGTCTGATAACTTTGCTCAAGTTCCATGCATTGATCAGCTGAGAAAAAGCAGTTACATCATCATAAAATGCATTGACTCCAAAGCCATTAGTTTGCTTTGGCAGTCACAGAAGGGGGAAGAAAAAAGAGGAGGCGGGGGGTATAGAGGAGGATAGCGAAGAAAGGTGGGGAGAGAAAAGAAAGATAATATATTGGAATCGAGTTGTGTAATTATTTTAATTTTTCCATTTGACTCAGGAAACGGCAGATTTTGTTCCAAAACTTTAGGGAGAAACACGTAATAAGGCTTTAGTTAACCCAAACAACTGTTGGAGTTTATGTATCTAGAAGTTTAGGATGTCTAAGTAAGTAGTCTACAGTTGTCAGAATTATGATCATGTCATGCCTAATGAGAAATCATATTTGAACAGAAACTAACTATAGAATGAACATGTATAGCCTTCCTCCCCTTAAATGCTGTTTTCTGGATCTCAAAGTTAAGATTCCCAGAAGGCTTTGCAGTGCACAATAAAAGCAGGCTGTTGGCTTCCACATTTCTTTTGTTTACCACTGAATTTGCTCAGAATTTCTGAATTACTTGATTGATCCAGTTCTAGTTCTTTTGACATATTGGTTTGGCTTGTGTGCTCTCTAAAAGCATTTATAGGGTGCTTAATGTTATACTTCCTGCTCAGAAGGATTCAAAAGGAGAAAGAGCAAATGGTCTCCTTCCTTTTTATTTTTTTTCCCCTGAATCTCTTTACTGCTGGTTCATGGTACGATAGCATCTGACAACCCCTCATATGCTTTTCGATCATTGGTAATTAAACCTGTTCAGTTGTTTATTCTACTACTTTAGAGTCTTTGATGCTGTTTAACAACTCATTGGAATCAATCCTTTGCTAGTGAAGTAAAGCAATAATTTAGATCAGGGAACACAGATGGTTTTATCTGTGTTGCCAACTCCAGTCAGTTGATGGGTAGTTTCTGTCTGAAGGACTCTGATGCTACTTCCAGACTCTGTGGGAAAGAATTCCAAGGTAATTAGTCATGTGTGGAAATGTTCAAGACGCATAAGAGTTAGTCAGATGAAGTGAAGAAGTGAGGGAAAAGTAACCCTGGCAGAGGAGAGAGCATGGGCAGAGGACAAACAGCATGGAAAAGCATGGCGTATTTGGTGTCAGGGGAGAAAAAAGGGTGGAAATGTAAGAAAATCAGGGTTTCTGGAGCCAAGTTTCATGTGAGAGATGAGAATAAGGAAGCAGGCAGGGTGGTCAATGCTCATTTAAGGAGATTGGGCTTTATCCAGTTGATTAAAACCCTAGTTAAGCAAGCCTATCCCTTCCCTGCTTAAAACCTTCGAATGACTGAAGGGATAGGCTTGCTTAACTTAGGGTTTTAATAGTTTTTGTAGTGATGGCTTTGAGGAAGACTAAGTTTAGAAGAGATAGGCAGAAATTTTTAGGTTATTATTGTATTATTCCAAGAGATAGATAATTTGGGCCTAAACAAGGGCATTGTTAGTAGGGATGGAAATGAGAAAGTAAAGAAACATTTAGCAGGAAAACTTGCAGATAGCCAGGAAAGGAGGATAAAGGAAGGAACAAAGCTTGGATGACTGGATGGATAGTGAACAATCTAAGTGATGTATCAAGAAATTATGTATAACTGAATGCTAAATGTTTAGACTAGATTGTAATACGATAGAATAGGCACGTCCAACCTGTGGCCCAGAATGGCTTTGAATACGGTCCAACACAAATTCTTAAAACATTATGAGATATTTTTGTGATCTTTTTATTGTTGTTCTTGGTTTGTTTGTTTGCTTTAGCTCATCAGCTATCATTTAGTGTATTTTATGTATGGCCCAAGACCATTCTTCTTCTGTGTGGCTCCGGGAAGCTAAATGGTTGGACACTGCTGCTATCGGACATCTGAACTACCTCTCTGTTGACTCTCTTTTTGTTAGGGAAGAGGGTCATATAAATCTTTTTTAAAAATGCATGCCTGTTATTTTTGAGTGATATGAGAAACCAAACTATGTAGACTATGAAACAAAGTAACATATTATCTCATGGGAGCTCTCTCTCACTGTCTTGTTGATCTATCTATCTAATCTCACAATAAGGAATTGTAAAGTCCATTATAAATTACAAACATAGCCTTGAAAATAAATGTCTTATGAGCACAGTGGCATTATTTATTGTCAAATCCAGGATACTTTTAAGACTGAGAGGTGGAGAAAGTGAGTAAAAGAATTCAATTTATTATAATGTTTTGAATTATTTATTTATTGAACAAGTTTTTATATTTGTTTATTAATAATTCTTTTAAAACCTATTTTCCAAAATAAAATTTTAATAATATTTTGTTAAAAATTTAAAAAATTAAAATAAGAAAGAAAATCACATAGGGCATCGACACAATGAGCATCAAGTGGAACTGTTCTGGCGAACAGTAAGTATGGTTGCCTGACTTATGAAGTCAGAATTCGATTTTATGTGCTAACTCCTGAGGAAATACATTCATTTTCTCCTCTTTTTGTTCATTTGTTTCTGCTAGGGATCCAGCAATGCAATACACAGATGGTTCATGTCAACAGAGGGGCTCACATTCTAGAGATTGTTATGTAAACCATAGTTTTCCAGGTCTGAATTGCAATTCTAGCATTGTGGCCTCTATCATTGCCCCAGGAGGAGGTACTAGCTGTCTCTGACTGTGGCAGAACATTCTGCTGGGTGGGAAAATGACAACATAGGAACATAACCTGGGGATGTGCTAGGTACATTCTGCCATTTGGACAGATACAGAGTTTTGGGGTCCATCTTAAGGGAAGAAGAGCTCATCAAGCCCCAGGGAGCAAATGATTGCATTTTAACTGAGTTTCAAAATGTTGCATTTGGGATCCTCATAATTGATCTTTTTTTTTTTTTTTTTTTAAACTTATATATAGAGGCAAGAACAGAACTTTTGACCTCTGGTCTTTTGGGGCAAGCTGTAATCTCTTTCTCATCAACCTTTGCCTTAGTTATTTTATTTACCCTTCAAAAATAATTACTGTAGAGAAGATAAAAAAACACAACTTAATGTCATTTTAATATTTGGTATCCTCCTATTTCTTAGTATGAGATCGTTAGAGTAAACACTTCAGAGTCAAACAAATGTACCTTAAACTTTAGATGTATTAATATTTGTTGAGTGTCAAATTATTCATATCACCTTTTCTGGTTGGGGATAATCTTGTGCAGTTTGTATAGTATTGTGGTTAGAATTAAATGAGATATTCCAAGTAACATGCCTAGTGTAGTGTTTGACAAATAGTAGATAGCCAATAAATAGCAGCTAGAATTATTAAGAAAGAAAATAAAAGTTTCATGTTGGTGGGGGGCCACCGTTGGAGAAAATTATCACACAGGCTCCTTTATCCTCCATTATAGCATCCTTCCCACTCCTTCTCCCCACCAACTCCCCACCATCTCCTATTACCATTACTGTGGCTCTCATTATACCATTAGACTTCCCTCTTTTCCTACACTAGTGCATTTTGTTCCTGATTTATTTTCCTCATCTCATTCTTTCCAGACCTCCCAGTCTTATGACTTATGCTTTTTTTGCCTGCCATATCTAACTGTGAAAAGGCTCTTTTTGTGTAATTTATGCCCAAACACTAAAGACTAGCATCATTTTAATATGCTAGTCTTGCCAGCACATAGGTCTATTTTAGTGAAGGTGTCATATTATAATCTAAGAGAATAAAAGTATAAAACTTGAGTTGGAGGCATCAGTAATAAGGAGAGAAGAGATATTTTTGAAGAGAGAGATTCAATAATAAAAATGAACAGTTACCATTTATTGGGTACCAACTCTATCTTACACTGTGCTTTATATGTGTTGCCTCATGTAACCCTCACAACCAATACATTATGTGCTATTATTGCTATTTTCTAATGAGGAAAATACAGCATGGAGAGGTAAAGCAAATTGCCAAAGGTCATATACAACTAGTAAGAGGAGAAGACAGGTTTGGGACTTAAGTACATCCAACTTATCACCATCTCTATCATACAGTCACTTACAGGCTAAATTTTCATCAGGGCAGAAATCTGTGTCTCTTATGATTTCCTAGAGCCTTGTGCAGTGTTTGGCACATAGTAAACAATCAATTAATGGTTAGTGCTTAAATTAATGAACAAATATCTATCTGTCATAACATCCGCTCTTTACCTCTCTGGTATCACCTCTTTCATAGAGGCCCTGCCTTGCCCAATATTCCAAAATTCTAAACTGCCAGTAGTCCCACATAAACTGTTCTGTTCTCTGACTTCATGCCTCCATCTTCCTGTCCTCTCTACCTGCAATTCTTCACTTCCCCAGAAGTTTCTGGGTTAACTTCCACTTACCCTGAAACAGAAAGCTCAGGGGTGATCTCCCTCTATGAAGCTTTCCATCCCTCTGGCCTCTCTTCCTACCTTCTTTCCTCTTCCCACCTCAGCCTAACTGGGTCATGGTCCTTTCCATGTCTATCTCTTCCACTAGACAATGATGTTTTTAGAGGCAGATGTCCGACCTGTTTTTGCATCTGACATATTTTGCATCTGACACATTTTTTTGTGTGCTTCTGGCCTAGCCTTGTTTATTCTAAGATGCATTTTTTTCAAATTTTAACGTCTGTGAAATTGGGATACATCTTCCAGTTAATAATATCTTAAAATTATAATTGACAGTGTGTTTTTCTGACTTAGAGATCTAAAAGGAAGGGTTGATTGCATCCTATAACCAGTGACATCTTAAATTTAATGTAATACAATAATAGATATTGAATGAATGAATGAATAGTAATCATAGCCCTCTTCAAATCACATTATTATTCCTACTACAACTTAGCTGTTCTATGTCATAGACATTGTGGCAGGGCAACAAGGTGAACATTATTTTTTTATATATGCTGGGCTTTCCTAGTAAAAGTAAGACCGATGAACTAGTTTAGATTCTTTGTGTGTGTGTGTGTGTGTGTGTGTGTGTGTGTGTGTGTGTGTATGGGTGTGTGAATACTTAAGGTGCTCCCTTTTTAATGTGCAGATAAATCATGTATATTAGGGAGAAATTTAAGAACAAGAAATAAGAAATAACAATTTTAGGTAGTCAATTATAAGGAAGATAACTGTCATGCATGCCAAGGCTACATGATTCTTCCACAGGCCCCAAGGTGAAAGGTTGATGCTCTGGATAATTCAAGAATTTTTCACCAGTACATATTGCAAACTACAGGTATTGTTTGCTATTTTAATGGTTCCTGGGCAGAAGTTCTGTCCCCAAAATTTATTATGCTGCAGAGCCACACAGCCATATTGAGAAATCCTTAAGTACTGAAGACATGACAGCCAAGGCACAATGGTTCTGAAATTGAACAACCCTAAAAATATCACAAACACAAAAGAGACATTCATGAGAAATGTTGCTATGGATACTAGACTCTGACCTGCTGCTATGGCCAGCGCCGTAGAACTAACCAAATAAGCCACCATTATAAGAGTAAACATCACAATGAAAAAGGCCTCCACCACTGGTTTCAGTCCTCACAGGAAGTATGTATACAAGTAAATAGAATATTTGCTAACATCCTCATGGGTAATAAATGAGAACAGTTTTCCAAAGAAATGAGATGACAGTCTATAGGATCTACTGATATAGTCATTTATAAAGAGCTTCTTCTCAATCACAGAGAGCTCCAGGAATGTCATACAGCTGAAACACTGGTTGATTATCAGGAAGAATAGCACCCAGACTTTGTTCTAGATTCCCATAGGGCCACATTTTAGATCATAGAAAGTGACACCAATAATCAGTCCTAGGAAGATCACTATGATTATCTCAGATATTGTTGCCTGGGGAGTACCCAATATGTTTTTGAATGAACACTTGGAAATCCAATTGAGTTGTTGACAGAAGGAGGTGGCATAGGTGTTATCCTTGAAGGCTACCCTCTTCTTTTTCTGAACCCCTGAATATTAATTTAACTCAACTTTCATTTTTCTGAAGAAGGCTCAGTTGATCTAAAACTCCACTAGTTTTTCTATGAGCAGCTTCTCTCCTCAAAGTCTCTTCAGTTTCCTTGGCTTCACCATCTTCATCTTCTCTGTTTAATATCACAATAGAGGAGTCTGCATTAATGACATCCAGGAAGAAGTCAGCAGGGTTGTTATGGAGCTCACAGTGGTGACCAGCTGATGCAAAATAACCCCGGGCCTCCTAAGCAGGCCCATGGAGCATTAGTCTCACTGCGGCCAATAAGGTGAGGCTGTCAAACAATTTGAAGATGGCATAACAAGGCTGATGAAAGGAGAAGATGATGGTTCATCCCTGTTTAGACATCCTCATCAGAGGCAAAAGGACAGCATTTTCTGAGCTTAATTCTAAGCCAGTTGTGGGCTCATCCAGGAACAAGATGGATAGATTGGTAATAAGCTCCATTCCAATACTAGTCCTTTGTCTTTCTTCTCCAGAAACACTACAGAAAAACTGAGTGATACCACTTTAGCCAGACCTAACCCTTGAATGACCATGTTTATCTGTTCATTTTTTTCATGATTCATCATAGTTTTTAGAAGACGAAGAGCTGCTAAGAACTGTACATTTTCTCACTGTCATAGTTGCCATCACAACATTGTCTTGTACTACATAAATTGAGTTATATTTGATATTGGCAGGTTAAGATGCTCCATTTATCAGAACATCTCCACATAGTCCCTGTGGATCTCTCCTTGCAGATAAGACATCTAACAGAGATTTGCCTCCACCTGTGGATCTCAGAATGGCATTGAGGCCAGGTCTCATGATCCCATTGATATTCATTAGTTTTTCTTCCTCAACTGTTTTTTGACCAAGTAGAAAGCCAATCTCCTCTTTTACTCAATAGCAGATGTTGTGAAAACTTAACAGTTATTTAAGTAAATGTCTTCAGGTCAATAGAGGTTTTCCCAGGGAGGCCATTGGTATTATTTGTGGGATAAAAGTTAGTCATGACTGGAAGACATCTGGAGAGTTTCTGCCTTTACATGTTAGCAAATTGCCTGGGCAGTGCTGACCCAAAGTCAATAGTCATAGTCAGGAGCAGCAGTTGGTGAGTGAGGCCAGATTGTTCTTAATCATTTCTTTCTGAACTGATGTAATCTGTTCCCTATGCTTGTTTTCTAGGTGAAATTGATCTTCAAATTCTCTCCAAAGTGCAGGCTCAATACCCAGGAGTTCCTATCTGCAATGAAGTTGTTGAACCAAGTGCTGAACAAATAGCTAAATACAAAGGTACCTGTAATCCATGGTGCTATATGTCAAATTCTGTCCCAGAAGGTTTGTCATCTCAAATTTGTTCCTTCATTCATTAGCAACATAATTACTATAGGATGTTCTTTGTGAGTATAATCTTATTGGAAGAAGGACCTAATCAATTTGTTTTCTTGGCAGGCATAATACAAATCTTCAGAATATGAACAGTGAATAATTAAATGTGTTTTACTGACTCTCCATCTATTCATTGGTCATCAACTATTATTTTTTGTGTTTATTCACAGAAATAGAGTCATTAATTCATTCAGAAATATTTAGTCAGAATCCTTGTCCTTAAAGAGCTTATTTTAAGGGTTATTGCAGGAATCTGCAAACTTTTTCTGAGAAAATCCAAATAGTGGTAAATATTTTAGACTTGGAAGGCCTCACAATTTCTGTCATAGCTAATCAGCTCTGATGTTGTAGTACAAAGCCAGCCATAGACAATACATAAACTACTGACTATGGATATATTCCAATAAAATTTTATTTATAAACACTAAAATTTGAACTTTGTATCATTTTCACATACGAGTATAATGAAAAAGTATCCTTTTGATTTTGTTCAACCATTTAAAAGTGTATGAGATATGAAAGAGGCATGACGTCAGGAAGTAGAATATATACTTTTAGCTTACAGTCCATTTAAAAGTAGGCATTGGGTCACATATTGCCCATGGGCCCTGGTTTGTGGAAAGCTGAGATACAGAATCATATCACCTGTCCTACATCGATTTTCCATTGATAAAATCCACCATGTTATTTTCCCCAATACTACTGAGATAGTGTAACCTATGCCTGATCAGCGTTCTCATAAGTATTTCTTATTCATTTTTTTCATCTCTAATTTTAGTTAATACTAGAAAAAAATCAGGATGAACTCTCTAGTCTTCCAGAACTACATAAAAGAGAAAAATGTGTTTTATATCTGTTACATGTAAAACATTGATTGCATTAAAATTCTAAATGGAAATGGGTTCTACTGCAATTAAAATCGATAGTGTGCTACCTCTTCTCTGTATTTTAGAGTTTGTAGCCAAGTCATCAAACCTCGAGAATGTAAAGTTTGCTTGGCATAAGGAGACATCATCTGAATATCAGAAGAGAATTACAGAGAGAAAAGAACTTCAGAAATGGGATTTTATTCATATGATTCAGGTAAGAAATATTTATTGTTATATATTCTCAGAAAGAAGATTTTTTAGAAATATGTATGAAGAGTGCCTAATATTTTAACTTAGAAAGAAAAATGAGAATCTGATTTCTGATTTTATAAGTGAGCATGTTAAAATTGAGGATAAAGATGTTCGTAATACTAAGAAATTCTCTGTAACGTTCAAAAGCCAGTTTACTCAAAATATTTCCAGAGTTATTTACTTTTTTTTTAATGTTTGCTTAATTAATTTTTGTAGGACTGCAAGTTCATAGATAAATTTCGGAACAAGAGTCCATTTATGAGTATATTTTGGGTCCATTCTTTACTTGTTATAAGATTTTGTAGCTTCAGAGATTCATTCTCCCATTTTTCTTAGAGCTTCCATATTTGTTTTTTTTATAGCAACTCTACTTCCTCTTCATTACTAGTCTATTCTTCTCTTCCTGTCTAATCTGCATTTTTCTGTGCTATGTCTCTGTTTCTTCATTGTTCCTTATAATCCTAACATTCTCATGACATTCTTTCAACTCAGTATTCACAGTCAACTGCAGAGAATCTTAGCATCTATTAGATCAAATTTCAGAGCATCTACTGTGGCCAAACCCTTCTTCTTTCACTAGGTCATGTCGTAGATTTTTACCATCTTATGGATTATCTGTATCTGGTTACCTACCTATGTGTGGTCCCTGTGGTGAACAGCATGGAAAGACATGATACTAATATGCCCCTGAAGCAGCATAGGCCACATGCAGGTCCATTTTATTCCATTCATTCAAATGAGAGAGTTATAGTTTAAGTTGGTTTTGCTTTATGCAATAAATTCTATCATGGGAATCTATATAGAATATTAAATTCTTGTCCAAGAGAGATGAACATGACATATAAGAAGTGTCTGTAGAGGTAGAGTCCAGGAATACAAGCTCTTAGGGAATATTTTACACTGCCACTGTGTGATTCCAAGGTCTCTCTGTGTTGGGTAGGAAGGCCTTCCCTGCTCCAAAGATGGACCAGAATTATTAAAAAAATGGGTGGACTGACTCTTCACATCTTGTGACCAAGGATGGAAATTCATGCTTAATCCAGTCTTTTCCTAAAGAGTCAGTCAACATTTGAGCCTGTCACATTTTCTGTTGTTTAAAAAACACCATCTGTGAGCATATGGTGAAACTAGGGCAAATGGCTTAATTTTAAAGCAACTTTCCATGAAATGGGGTCTCTCTTTTTAGTGCTAGCACCATTTTCTCCCTGAAGAACTATAATTCACAAAATATAGAGTAAGCATAGAATCACTGCCTCCATGTGGAGTGGAGACTAAGTATCACCAGCTATAAATGTCTGTGTTATTAAAGCCAGAGTGAGTAAATTTAAAACAGTTTGCCTCTAGTTGAGCAAATAACATAGTTTTCCTTCCATCAAATATTTTCTTACATTATTATTCTATCTCTCCATATAACATCTATAATTTTTAAATTTCTTAAGGGTTTTATTGAGTAAAATCTACTCAACTTGAAAATCAAACTTTCTCATGAGTATCTAGTTCAAGACATTGATGTATAAAAGTATCTCATTTTTCTTTTCCATCATCTCTAGATGCTATATTATGTGAAAGACATCCCAGCTACCCTGAAATTCTTCCACAGTCTCTTAGCTACCAGTGCTAAGATTCTTATTATTCTTGTGTCAGGTAAGTTATTTTCATTTGGCCTGAATTTTCAAACAGCAATAGTGCAAATATGCCTGGATGCATGTGTTTGAAAGCTGTATTAGGAAAGTCCTTCACAATAACTCTCAATTTAGGGGTCTAATGGACTTAAATGTCTATTTACTTCTTCTAGAAAATCTGTTGTAATTTTTTATATATATATAAGATAGAGCAAATACAACTATTAGGAATCTTTTTAATGAAACTAAAAATAGTAACTACTTGTTTACCTCCTTTTTATCCTTTGAATGTCTCTTTCCCCTCTATCATGTTTATTAATAAATAAATACTTGACTAATTTGTACTTCCAGAGCCATTATCAATATTCTTCATTTTAGATTTTCCAAAATATCAATAATGGTTCACTTGTTTTGTTTTGTATTGTTTTATTTTTCAAAGAGGGCATATAATCCTATCATGTTGCTTCCAGGGATATAATAAAGACCACACAGAGAACATAAGTAAACATGTTAGCAAATGCAACATTGACATTGCTTAATTCATTAATGCATTTCTTCTTTCATTTAGCCATCTTTATGGACTGGCCGTACAGGTTGATTCTAGATATACAGCAGTCCCTATCTTGCAGATCCCATACTCAAAAACCATATGTCACAAAATTCATTTGTTGTTAAATGTGAAGAATGACTTAAAAGATAGCAAACATGCCTGTTGTCTGTAATTCTGGGTTTGAACTTATGTGGGAGTTTGGCATATGAGAGCTCCTATACACAATCTCTTCCCCAAGGGAACATTTTGATATACTATTTTTATCTCTGGTTAGTTAAAAATACTCATTTATGTGGGAGAGTTGTCTCTTTCCATTTAGTTGGGCTTATATAAATTGGATGGTTTCCTACTAACCTCTCTCTAAAATTGGACACTTGGGTAAAACACTTTGTATTGCACTTAGGAATGCAAAACTACACTTAGTTATCAACATTGAAGGAACTTTGTTCTTGATTAATCTGTATCAATAATAAGAAAAAGTGTTGCAGATACAAACAGTAATTCATCCAGAAGTTAAGTGTTTGATTTTAGAACATATTTAATATCGATGGTACATCCATTTTTATTTGTATTTGATTTATTCTTAAATATTTTCAGAAATATTTGAGTGTCAGAGGACAGCTTTCTATAAGTAAATATCTACCAAGGAGAAGGGCAGACTAAGATTTAGAAAGTGACATGAGTAGTCAAGTCTACAAGCAACTGAGAAATGATTAAGTGTCCTTATGGATAATACAGTATTCTTCTGGCTATGTCATGAGTAAGTTAATACAATCCATGGTTTGTTGGCATCGAGAAATATGCAAACCAAAATATGCCCATTGAAATGTATGATGATACATGAAGCAAGAATGCTGAAGCACTTACTAGCTGTATGAACTTGATCTGTGAACGTAAGTTTATTCAAGGGCTATTTATGGATAATCATACCTACATTATATTGTATCTGTGCATACAATTATATGTGATGCATATGTACTATGTATATGTACTTTCATGGGAAAAAAATCAAAGGGAGTAAAGGCTCAAAAATCAGCTTTTATTTAAAAAAATATTTTGAGTAAGCTATTATTCAGTCAGGTTTGATGGTAGAAGTATTTTACCAACTTTTTCAGCATGCAGTCCACAATTCTTCATTACTGCACACAGCATGGAAGACAGGTATCCCAAAGAGGGAAACACTGTTAATAAATACTGTTCCTAGAGGTCCGAATGAAGCAAATAACAATTGTGGAATTATTTTTTAAAAAACAAAAAACTCTCATTACTTCCTTCTTTTACCATATGCGCTTGTTTCTTAGAAGAGTTTATATAGCTGTTGGAGGAAATATAATCATTTCTTCTTAAAGACCACTAGCAGAAGGAGAAAATAGATTTAGGCATTTTATTTTGGACTTTCCACATTGCTCCCAAAGTTTAAAGTCATAGCCCTTTTGCTTCTTTTTATGACAAGAGTTGTTAAGTAAAGAAATTAATTAAATATAAGTAAAAAAATTAAAAATAAACCACCTTGTTCAACATAGTTTCCTTTGTAGTTGAAGAAAATAGTCTACCCAAAAAGGAAAATAAAGTTGTCAAATATATTGATCTTGTCATCAACTTAGTGTAACTTGAATGTTACATTACAGGTTCCCCAACTACAGGTTCATACTTTTCTTAAAAATCCAGAGTAAATGACTGGAGCCCTCATCCCAAGTGACTTGGGTAGTCTATCATTTACCCCATGACTCTTGAAGATTCTTGGAGGTCATGCTTATATGCTCCTGATGATTGCCAGCCACTGTTTAGTCCAAATTTCTGCTCCCAGTTCAACTTTTGATTTATTACCAAACTTTGCATGTGCTGCAATTACCTTTCCTTATCCTGTTCTGCTTTTCCTCAAATATGGATATAGCCCTACTTCCTTCATTCACCAAAGCACCATTGTTTGAGTTTGGAAGATATTGACATCTGTGGGGAGGAAGAATAACAAAAACAGAATGCAGCATCAAAGATGCCAGAGCTCCTCTTTTTAAAGCTTTTCTCTTGTTCAGTCAGGGCCCACTTCCCTTGAGCCTACTCACAACTTCTCTCAGACCTACCCATGTTCTCTTAGCTCAGTACTTTTCCTAAGATAACGACTCCTCCCTTCTTTTCCCCCCTTTTAATTATTACATAGAGCAAACTACCTTTTGCTCTATGTCTTTCATCTAGTTAAACCTGTGCACCTATGAACCTACCTTAAGTATAATATAAGCATTGTCCAGAAAGCATCCAGCCATGTAATATGAAAAGTAGAGGTCATTTTTTGCTGGATTTTTTCTGGACAGTCCCCATATATTTCCCAGAGATAAATTCTGTTTCCCATTCACTATATAGAAGTGGCTGCAACTTCCTTTTTTAAAATAGCAGAAATTGCTTTGTTGTGTTAATAAAGCCAATATAAATTGTGGGTCACCTTTTGGAAAATATTAGACCATGGTCAGTTTCCAACAGTGGAAACAAATTTAATCACAAGAAATTTCCAATCAGATTTGTCTTACATAATTTTCCATCAGCAGGTATAGGATTGATCCACATTTTTATTACTTTTTTTTTCCCATTTTTACTTCAAGTCCCTCTCTGCCAGCTCAGTCCATGAGGAAGCTCTCCAGGTCACCTGAGGTGCCTGATCAACAACCCTCCTCACCCTGTTTAAAAACCATTGCCTGAAATGCCTTCTCAAAAACTTGGAACACTTACACCAAAATTGTTCACATTACGCTCTATCTTTGTCAGGTTTCTTGCAGTCACTTCCTAAATGGAATGTACTTCATAATTACCTAGATGTGAAGAAATCTGTATATTGCCTTTGTTTCAGGGTGGTGCTGTCATTCATGGCTACACTGCAATACAGAAAACTGAATTCTCATTGTAGACAGATTTGGACAAGCCTAGAACTCAGCATTAAATTTCTAAGAGCACTTGCCTAGTCAGTATCTCATCTAGGCAGACAAAAGTGTGTCTGGATTAACATCTAGTTCTGTAGCATCATCTTAAATATGCTACACAGCTAAGGTTCTTGCCTGTCCATCTCAGAGACTGACCTGTCATTAATTTGATGAGCACTTTCTCTGAATAGACTCAATTACTCAGTTATTTGAGAACCATATGGACATTCGATTTTGCAGTTTACTAGATTGTAAGATAATGAAATGTGGGATTAGTTCTTACATTTAATTGTGCAGAGTACCTAGCTTGGATAAGGTGCCATGTATGTTCAGCCATATTTAAAATACAGCCATACTCAGTCCCATGTTGGCTGCATAGAACAGTCATTGTGTAGATTTGGTTCATTCAACTTTTATTGAGCTCCTACTGTCAGTCATTGCCAGGCTGTAAAAGTTGCAAAGATTACTTTTCCTTGCCTTTGAAAGGCTGCTGGAGGTTTTACACTTTTAGCATGTGTAAAGTTTCCTATCAGAGGCAGGTGGGGAGTTTAAAGCAAGTTCTTCTGCCTCTTATCGCTAGTCCCAGATCTTTACAAAGCTTTTGACACCTAGGAGACATGCAGTAAATGTGTTTTGAGTTGAACTGAACAATTGATTATTATTTAATTGCTTGGTATTTCTCCTTTATGATAATAGAAACTACAATTAGTTCTGAATGTCTATCCGAAAAAACAGACAAAACAAACGAACTAAAACATGTTTTACCTAAAATTTACTACATAATAGAGATGGAATCAAAGAATGTGAAAGTTCTGGAGATTTGAAGATAGGTTTAATATATACTCCATAAAGAAGATGCACATATTCACACGTGCGTGTGCATGCGCGTGTACACACACAGAGTACACACTGGAATAGGTGGACAAAAGCAATGAAGGGTGGGTAAGTGAAACTAATTTAGAAAAGAAAGAAAAATTGAAATTAGAATTAAATGATAGCATTTGCTGGACAGCTTATTAGCATACATGTTTAGGGAAGAGAGGCTTTCCTCTGTATTCCTAAGTATCCATTACAGAACTAGCCCAGCTCAGTCATACTCATTTAATTATAACAAACAAAGGTTCTTGATTATGAAGATAAAAGATTTGATTTGGGGATAAAAAGAAAAGATGTAAGAACCAAAGAGGTGCATCCCACACTAAAATGATGTTAGTGACATGTTTTTCTGCAAATGTAGTAGCCAGGTATTAGTTGAAGGCGATGCTAATTAAAATGCAATCTATCTGGTTAAGGGAGATTAGCCAGAAGGGGATCACTAAAGTTTTCTGTACTTCCCTCTCCTTACCTGACCAAGGACAGAGGCATATCATGGTGTGTTATTTTTAATACAAAAGGGGGAAAAAAAGGATATTGTTTATATCATGTTGAAAACAAAAGTAACACCATATGTTGTGCCCACTGAGAGCCACTGTGATAATGCATCAGTCAGAAAGCATATAATTGCTCATCTCAGAAATGGTACTGAGTCACAGAACACTGACACCAGCAAATTTTCTGCAATATTGTTTTGTTCTTTTTTCTCTGCCAGGTGAAAAAAAAAGTAATGATGATAACAGAGCCTCTCCTCTTCCACTGAAAATTTATTTTCTTGTCAAGTCTAATTTGTAGGCAAATTCTTATTCAGGAAGACAATCACTCTATTTGGAATGAAAGACATTTTAATACATACTCATGACCCTCATTTTTTTCCCATTGAACTGAGGTGTTTTGTTTTGTTTTGTTTCTGCTTCATTCCACTTCTTAGAGCATATCCTGCAGTTATCGCTCCCTCTTCTGAAATATAAGTGGAACATCAATTATCTAGGCCATTTATTATTTACCATTTCCTGCCTTGGATGGTCTCTGTTGTTGAGTTAAATCAGGGAACTTTAGCCTAGTTCGTGGATGAGAGCCAGGAGTCTTTGAGCATCCTATAATTATATGTACAACTGTGTGGATGTACACTGTTTGTGTACTTTTCTAGAGAGTCAGTTGCTTTCATTAGATCATAAAGGAGGTTAGGGAACCAAAAAAGTTCAAACCTTTGAAATCCTTAACTTTTAATGTTGGAGGTTCATAGAAAATACAGGTTCTCTCTTATGTTATTTTGGCCAAGTCCAACTTAACTATCTCGTACTTCAACAGTGTTTACTATGTGCCAGTCATGGTTCCAAGTGCCTTACTTTTTTAATTTAGTTAATGCTTCCAGAAATTCTGTGAATAGAGTCTATTAATATTATTCCTATTTCACAATGGAAAAAACTGAGGCACAGGTTCAGTAAGAAGAAAAGCCAGGCTTCACACTAAAGCAGTTGGGCTTTAAAGACCACTCTTAATGACTGGACTGTACTGACTATGTAGGTAACAGCCCTGTGTTACATGCATGTATTAGAGGGTCCATAAATCAATATTTATTTGTTTTTGATTTATTATAATTATAGATTTCTGAACAGCAAGTTTACTTTTTCATAGTCTCAAGATTGCACCAATAGAAATATATTACCAAACTAATTCCACATAATGTTTACTTAATTTATTAAGTACTTGTTACACATCTGCCATGCACTTAGCGTTGTACAATGATTCACTTAAAGTATCTCATTTGGGAGTTCCCTGGTGGTGTAGTGATTAGGCTTTGGCTCTCTCAACGTCACGGCCTGGGTTCGATTCCCAGCCAGGGAACTACCCAAAAGTACAAAAACAAAACTAACAAATAAAATACCTCATTTAACACTTTCAGTAGCAGTTGAGGTAGTAACTATGGTTATCCCCATGTTTTAGATGAGAAAACTGAGGTTCTGAGAGACTAAATAACACCTTATCTCATTCATGAAGTGTCAGAAGAATAATCCAACCTATGTGTCTCTCCCTCTGCTGCTACATTTCTTAGCTTCTACGCTGGGCTGGGGTTCCAATTAACTACAACAGACATTACAAAAACATCTTCTAAAGTTGGTGGCAAAATTTGTAGGAATCAACTTACTCATTGGCAGGCAGTCCAAGACAGCATCTAGTAAGTGGATAGACATGAGAAGCTACCCCATCTTTAGTTTGAGTAAATCATCATTGTATTTATTGTGCTTTCTTGCAATTTCAGTTTTTACTCCTAGATTGCTCTTCTGTGAACTTAAGACAAGCATAAACAACTGCTTTCGTCCTACCACCACCTGAATATCCAATAGGTCTCTCAAATTTACATTTCCCAAGTCACATCTGATAATACATTTAAAACTGCTTCTCCCTTATTCTTTCTATTTCCAATAATGGCAATTCTCTCTTTTCAGATGCTTGGGCCAAAATCATTAGAGTCATCATGGACTCTTCTTTTATTCACACCCAATATCCAAACTTTTGGCAAATGGCAATAGATCTAGGAGTTTAACATGTAAAACAATTCAGCCACTTCTCATCACCTCCAAGCTTGTTGGTCCAACTTCACATCATCTATGACCCAGGTTATTGCAGTAACCTTCTTACGGATCTCCCTCCTTCTGTCGTTATGCTCCTGTAGTCTGTTCTCATTTGTGTGGTCAGAGTGACCTTATTAAAATACAAATCAGGTTAAGTCAATTTAATGTTGTATTGTCCAATATGGAAGCCATATTTGGCTACTGAAACTGAAATTTAATTCAATTAAGATGAAATATAAGCTTAAATGAATTTCCTCAGTTACACTAGCCACAGTTCAAATACTCCATAACCATGAATGGCTACCATTTTGGACAATGCAGATAGAGAACATGTTCATCAGTCCAGAGTGTTCTGTCAGACATTATTACAATGGCTTCTCATCTCCTTCCATTCTCCCACTTATTCACTCAATTCCAATCTCACTGACTTCCTGGCTAGTTCTTGAACATGCCAGACATGTCCCTGTCTGAGGTCCTTTGCAATTGCTTTTCTCTCATCCTGAGGTAATCTTTCTGATACACCTACCTGGTTTGTTGGTTTGTCTCTGCTCAAATGTCATATTATAAAAGACTCTGTGACCACCCTATATGAAAAAGCAGCAATACAACTCTGACCTTCCTTAGTCCTTGCTCTTGTTTTTCATTAGCACTTAACACTATCTGATACAAAATTTATTTACTTATTTATTTAACTTTCTCCCCACCACACACTCCACTCCTTGAATCGAGCTACACAAAGTCCAGAATATTTTTTTATTGACTGCTCTATCCCTAATATCTAATATACTGTCTGGCTGAGTAGATAAATGAAAGAAAGAATTAATGAAAGCATGAACTTTGTTCTGTTGCACAGGCACCAGTGGCTGGGACAAGCTATGGAAAAAGTATGGATCCCGCTTACCTCGGGATGACCTCTGCCAGTACGTTACATCGACTGACCTCACTCACATGCTGGACAAGTTGGGGATTAAGTATGAGTGTTATGACCTTCAGTCCACCATGGACATATCCGACTGTTTCATTGATGACAATGAAAATGGAGAGTTGCTCTGGGATTTTTTGACAGAAACCTGCAATTTTAATAAAACAGCACCACCTGATTTCAAAGCAGAAATTGTGAAAGATCTGCAAGAGCCTGAGTTCAGTGTAAAGAAAGATGGAAAGATTCTTTTTAATAATAGCCTGAGTTTCATAGTGGTTGAGGCATAAATATCAATTGTGAGAGTGTATTCAAAAACTGTATTTTGAACAATGTTGATCATTCATTTATTCCTATATTAAAATTACTAATACATCTCACAATTTAAATAGAGCATTATCATTTGTATGTAAAATCTAGAAAATTCCAAGACATTCTTGGACTTCCATGTAGAATCATATATGATATTGCTGGTTTCATCCCATCCTTTCTCTAGATAAAGAGACCATATGTATGCTAAATACCACATAAGTTGGGAAAATGACAACTAAGTTTCACGGGCTTATTGACAATAAAATCCTTTCCATTTGTTGATTATAATGGAATTTCCTAGAATACTAATTATGTACTATGTATTCTTTAAATACTAGTAAAGAATATGCTTATTGATACTTTGAACCCTAAGAAAATGTATGCTCATTGATTTTTCCCCTTTTGTGAAGAAGTATTTCTCTTTGTACATACCTCTATTGTAGTTTCTATCTTATTTTTATTAATTACTAAAAGTAAGCACTTTTAGGATATTACGAAATTAACTCTGTCATGTATTGCCTTTTCCTCCCATTTTTTCAACTTTATGATTTTTTATAGTGTTTTGTTTGTTTTTAAATAAACTAAACTTTTCTATTTTATTCAGTCAAATTTAGGGTATGTTTCCTTTTTTTAATTTCTAACACATTTTAAAAGACATTAAAAGATTTTAAAAAAAATCTTTGATATGATTCAAATTTACAAAAGTGTAAAGAGTGAGATAGAGAACAAGCTATTTTTCCTCAAAAAGATAAGCTAGCTTTATTAACATAATTTACTCTTAAAACCAAACAAATTCTACTGACTTAAAATGCATCTTTTTTCATTTACTAGAAAATTTCTAGAAAACACCGAATCTCCTTCCATACTCTGTATTCCCTTATATCCCTCTGTCTAAGATCTCTAAAACCAATAGTCATCTTTGGACAATAAGATTTCAGGGGATATTTGATAACTTCTTTGATGTTCTTTATTTTATTTTTAATAACATCTATCATTCTTTTTAAAAAGTATATCTCTTTAGATAAGTAACTAAGTAATTTTATAATTAATAAATAAATGTATATTTAGAGTAAGGAAATAATTACTACTCCCTGTTAGAAACAGAACAAAAATAAGCTTTCACTGAAGCACTCATGAGCTCTCATTTTCCCAGCAATAAAGCCTTCAACACAGTATAATACTCGCTCTATCACATTACAAAGCCAACACTTAATGCTACAGTACAGTCACTTCAGATAGTTAATGCCCCTCTCCAATCTCTTATCAGAAGGCCAGGTAGTACACTGGAGTACACAGCCTATTTACATTAACAAATGACCAAGTTTTGTTGTTCATAATAAGTAAAATGACTTGCATTGCCCTCTTTTCTTAGACAACTTCATCAATGCTTTTTGAATTATAAGTTTCAGCAAATGGAACGACAGTTATCCAATCAGATTCCTGAATACAAACCCTAAACCATTAATCATACTGATACGTACTACTGACAAAGGAAATCCATGAGGCACACATGATTGATGAATATGGGCCATGATGACCTTGAACAACTTCACCAAAATGATGGAAATCAAGACTCTACAGAGCAAATTATGGCCTTTTCTAAAAAGCACATGTTCTAGAATAGAACTAAAAGGCTACTTAAAGATAGTAAAGAATAGCAGTCCATAGATGGATATTTGTAAATATGGCCTATTTCTCATCCTTATACAGCCCTCACTATAAAATACAAGGATAAATAAATTCTCACCTGCTGCAATTTAATGTAATGGGAATGCCTAAGCCTTTTTAAAGAGAAAATCCCCATAAATACCTACCAGTTAGTGGTGGAAAGTTATGTAGGTACAAGGGATAGAACTGCTGGTTTCTGTGTACACTGCATGGTAATACAAAAGATTGGGGCAGTCAAATATTGACTTTGAAAGTTTGTTCTTGTAGTTCAGAAAAAAGCTCACAATATGAATTAGGAACATTGTTATGTATATCATTGTACATTTCCCAATGTTTAACATGGTGCCGTGCATATGGAAGATGCTAAGTAATGGGTGTTCATTGAATTCTTTCTCAAGCATCTATCTTACACCTACGTGTCTATATTCTTATTATAAACATAGCTCAAAAAAACCAACAAAACTGTTTTTTGCCCTTAGTATAAACCTTAACTTATTTAAAGTGTTTCTAACACTATTTAAAATTTGTTGTTAGGGAGTACTGCCAAAATCCAAAGAGAAAACATTAAGTGGAGTATAGTATTTTAGGACCTTGGTATTTGCTTGTTATAAAAATTGGCAAATTCTTTAATCGAAAATTCTGCCAATCTGGGAAAAAAATTTAATTTCTGGTGTACATACATAAAAATAGATGTAAAAGCCATGGAGAATACTAGATCTTATATCTGTAAACTGCACAGATCCACAGGTATATTTAATGTATTAATATTAAACTGTTTATTAAGAATAGCTTACCCAGAATATTTTGATATTTTAAAAGTATATTACATGTGTTTACCTTCTCAAAATATTATATCCAAGAAAATAAGAACTTCTTGCTAAACCCCATAGGGGAATGAACATATGAAACAATCTTATTAGATGGAGAGGTCAAACCAGACTTCCTGGGTCAAAATCTTGGTTCCGTTACTTAGTGATCTCAGGCAACTTATTTTTTCTCTATTCCCACATTTCTTCATCTTCAAAATGAAGATAATTATAGTACATAAATCAGAGGATGATTGTGAGGATTTCAGGAGTTAAACTACGTAAGTGTTCTCATAAAGTAGCAGGCTCATGGGGGATTCCAAAAATATTAACTCTATGATTAATAACACATAAAATTCAATATAAACAGAGCAGATAAAATAAAATTAAGGATAATTATGACTAAGGCTAGAGAGCTAATACCTAGAAGAGCCAACCTAGTTCCTGACCTTGACATTTTTAGTCAAAAGTATATGTGGCCTCCCTGTGTCTATTAGAGCTGAGCAAGTACTGCACAAAACTCAAGGCACCATCAGGGCTGGGCCACTCAAGCCCCACCTAGGGGATGTGCTGCTTTACACTGTAAGTGCCTGCACCCTGTACTATGTGAAGCGACCCCATCTCAACCCTGCCTCAAGTAGACCAGTGGGTGGGCAACTGACACAAGGATGTCAAATCAGTCTGGCCAGCATCTGTTCGGAGTGGTTTCTCTTGAAAAATAGGGAGGATCCTTTTCATTCTTCTCTTAGAAATTTGGAATTACAGAGTCAAGATGGTGAAGTGGGTAAATTCTATGCTGGCATTCTCTAAAGACCACATGCAAATTACAACTAAACTACAGAATAACCATCATTGAGAATAACCTGAAGTTTGCTGAACAGAAAAGTGTTATCACTAAGAATATACAGAAGAAGCCACACTGAAATTAGTAGGAGGGGTGGAGACCTGGAATAGGCCGGTACCATACCCACGTGTGGCAGTTAAAAATTAGGAGGGATATCTCAGCTGCAGAGGTCCCCTTCAGGAGCGAGAGGCCCCAGCCCCACATAAGCCTCCACAGCCCAGGGTTCCAGTGCCTGGAAGAGGTCTCCATCACTTCTGGCTATGAAAACCAGAGGAGATTGTGGCTGAATAAAACTGAGGGCTGCTGGAGTTCCTCGTAAAGCCCTGCACACAGATGTACTTGCTGACCTAGTCACTTGCTCTGAGCTCCAGTGCTGGGGCAACAGCTAGGAAAGTACCAGGGACATATGGGGAGAAACTAATTGTATGGCTTCCTGGCAAGGGCTGAATAGTCAGCTTTCACCCAGACAGAAGTCCTAGCAGAAGCCATTGTTTCTTGTTGGGCTGTCCCCCCACCCAGCCTGCAGATGCAGGCACTGCCACCTCTGAGTCTCTATCAACCTGGCCGATGCCATTTGCTCTACCCTGGTGATTCCCTCCCCAACTCAGCTTTTCAAGACCATCCAAGCAGATTTCAGTGGCTTTTCCATATAAATGGCCTGTCTTGGCTCATGCTGTGGGTTCTTCTTAAGTTTCTCAATAGTTCACAAACCCCAAATAAGTAGCATTTGGCCTCAGCATGCTCTGTACCTCTTTCTGAGCAGCCCCAAGCCCAGCACTGGTGGCAGCTGGCTTTGGTTTGAGGCTTGCTGTCTCCTAGCACCTCCAACCCCAGTGTAGGGGCAGCCATCTGCAATTGCTTTGTGGGTCATTCCAGGCAGCCTGCGACAAGGCCCTGCCCAGGAAGGCCAGGAGCCAGCACGCCCAGTTGCCAGTTTTGGATGGCACCCGAGTACCACCTAGGTGCCTCCACAGAGGACACAACCAAAGGGCCAACTGAGCAGGCATCAGAGTCCCGCTGAAGTGAATCCTGCTCCATTGGGATGTATAAGAAAGCAAGAACCTTACACGTGCTGCGTGCAAGAGGCTCACTTCAGATTGAAAGGCATACACAGACTGAAAGTAAAGGGATGGAAAGAGACATTTCATAAAAATGGAAACAAACAAAGCCAGGGTAGCAATACTTAAAGCAAAAAAATAGACTTACAACAAAGGCTATAAAAACAAGAAAAGAAGGAGTCAATAATCCCTCTTCTGGTTATCCAAAGAAACCTTAACTACTACTTCAGAGGAACATGTGGGTATTCATTGCAGCATTATTTTCAATAGCCAAGATATGGAGACAACCTTGGTGTCCATCAATGGATGAATGGATAAAGAAGTGGTGGTACATATATATAATGGACTATTAGCTATAAAAAAGAATGAAATATTACCATCTGCAACAAAATGGCTTAATCTAGAGGGTATCATGCCGAGTAGAATAAGTCAGACAGAGACAAATGCCTTATGATTTCACTTATATAAGGAAACTAAAGAACAAAATAAACAGAAACAAACTCATAGATACAGAGAATATTTTGAGGGTTTCCAGATGAGAGGGAGGTTGGGGGTATGGGTGAAAAAGGGGAGGGGATTGTTTAAGAAGTATAAATTGGTAGTCACAAAATATAGCAAAGTATAGCATAAGGAATATAGTGCATAATGTAATAACTATGTATGGTGTCAGATGTTATTATCTAGATATTATTGGTGTAATCACATTGTAAGTTTTATAAATGTCTAATCACTATATTGTACACCTGAAACTAATACATTATTGTGTGTCAACTTTAATTGAAAAAAATAAATTTGGGATTACAAATCTAGAGAAGTCAGGCACTCATTCTTTCACTTATTCAGAAAATATACATTCAACCTATATTGACTGTGTGAGACATTGTTCTAAGCAAGGGTGGTATTGAAGTAAAGAAAACAGAATTCTCAACATCATCTACCTGATTTTTAGTGAGCAGAAAGATAAAAAGATAAATCATAATTGTGTGTGTGTGTGTGTGTGTGTGTGTGTGTGTGTGTGTATCGGTAGTGATAGTCACTGTTAAGGGAAAAAAAGGTGCTAAGGAGAAAAGAGTACAGATAATATAATATTAGTTGGAATGGTCAAGGAAGGCCTTTATAAAATGATGAGATTTTAACAGAGATTTAAATGAAGTGAAGGGGAAGCCAGGCAAACAGATGAGAGAAGGACACTTCACGACGAAGGACATGCAAGTACAAAGGCTCTGATGTGGGCATGAGCTCGACATATTTGAAAAACAGTCAGGAGGTTGGGTGGCTTTCTATACTAGCTGCAGGAAAAGCTCAGGAGGTAGATTCACAGCCAGAATTGCCACTGTGGTCCATATCTGGGAGGATGTCACTAGGATGCCACAGTTAGAAAGAGAGGAATTGAGCTGTCTTGCAGAGAAAATAAAACCACATGACCTTTCAAAAGGAGATGAGCTTTGGCTGTCCCAAGTTATGCTTGTCATTTCCAATTCCTGTCTATCCTGATGACAAATACCCCTTTTCTCGAGGTATCCTTGTGGGTATCTCTGACTCTTGCTTAGCAAATGTCCTAGTTAGAACAGTATATAACATATCATTTGATTGTTAATGAGATCGAAAGATTGGCTGTTATTATCCTGTTTTGATGGTGAGGAAGCTGAGTACTATTAAGTTAAATGATAGCCCAGCTCTCAAAGCAAGTTTGTAATAGGAGGTTTGCTGGACCTCATACTATCTGACTTCACACCATGTGCCTATCCACTGGGCAAATTAAGTTTATGATCCTCTTCCATCTTAGATGCATCTTGTCTTAAAAAGTAAGGCCTCATAGAACTGAATTTCCTTTGCGCCCAATGTGCATCGCAACCTTAAGGGGATCTGATTACACAAACGGGAAGAAGAAGCAATTAGAGGGTCAAAGTGTAGAGTAAAAAATCACCTTCAAATGCTGCCTAAACACTATGCTTCACTAATAAGTTTATTTTAATCTAATCACAAATACCTGGATTCTTCCATCCATTTGCCTTGACTTTTGCCTTCCTCTGTTCTTATCAGGTCCCAGGCATTACCAATTTCATGTTTAAATTATCTGTCACCATATTCTAGCTCCCTTATGATTCATACACTGCGCAGCACACATCCATAGTATTCGATGAACTCATGCAGGACAGTTAAAGCTACAGATTGTGTGATCCATTTCTCAACGTGATATACACCATGAAAAGGTAACTGCAGTGAAAGGGGGGTTGATTTAAGAGGCTCCCCGGGCAACGACAGTCACCATTTCCAAATGTGCCAAAAATTCATTAGGGCTCCATGTCAGATTGCTGTAATCTCCATAGCAATGGATTAATAAACATGGTGATGTGGTTCTGGAGGTTGTAATGACATTGTGACTGTTCTATATAAGCAGTGTCTTCCCATGAGCATCTTCTCTTGAAGAATTATCTGTGTTTCCTGATTCATCCTAATGATATTTTGAAGGTCTTTGCAAACAACCTGCCTTGGGTTGAAAATGTTGAAATAAATCACAAGGGCCATCAACTACAGTCCAAGCTGGGTGAGCTTTCCAAAGATATGTGACACAGAAGATGCAGGGAAATGTCAGTACCTTTATTTATGTCCTATAGCTAACTAATCCCATGCTAATTTCATTTCTATGCCATGATTCCTTTTTCTACATGTGTTGATGGATGGATTTCATGCATTAATTCTTTAGTTCTCAATGCAGACAGACTGGACATAAATCCCAGGGTTCTGTAGAAAAGTCAGTTGTTTCATATTACTTATTATCAGCACAAGCACAGGCCACCCTTGGCTTATTTAACAAGATATTGTTATCATTCTGCATGTTTTCCAGGAGGCTTAATCTACGCCATGACAGCCTTTAATGAGAGGTACTTTACAGTCTTTGTGGTTTGCTTACTGTTCTTTTTAATTAATTTTTAAAAAATTTCTCCAAGACTGATTGAGAGAAGAATTTGGACTTCTTTCTCACTGTATTAAAGATACTCAGAAATAAGGACAAGAAAATTAGCCAGGGCTTACTGGTTCAGAAGAAACCTCAAGGGATGGATTTCTTTGGACAAGGTTGGCAATACATGGGCTTCCCATCTGTGTGTCCCATGAGTGGTGAGGTAAACATTGGTTCTCGGGCCCAGCTGCTTCCCTATGTTTTTTTTTTTTGGTCTCCTTAATTGATAGATTTCCAGCTCGAAGAAGAATTAATTATGGAGGAAGTTTCTTTGCTAGTTTAAACAAACCTTAAAGAATTTTAATGTTTCCATGTTAATAATAGTTAAGCATTTTAAGGGCTTATGATGTCTTAGGCACTGTGTTACATTATTTCATTTAATCTTCATCATAAGCTTATGGGTTCGTTACTATTTTTATTCCAATATTACAAAAAAGGAAATCCAGGGTTAATTTGCTTATATAATTTCTCTCATATTCTCATAGCTGGTGGAACCAAAATTCCAAGCCACAGAAGTGAACCCCAGAGACCATTTTTCTTAACCACCATATCATGGCTGCCTCTGATATTGATTCTTTTTGATCCTCTGTTATCTCCGGCCTTCCAAATTTTTATTCTGTTTCCTGGGGACTGATCTCACCTGGTGACTCTGGTACAAAGAAAGCACCTGTTTGATTTAATCACCTTTGATCTAACAATGTATTATCTTCAAAAGGCAGCTTATGAACGTGGCCTGCCCTCTTGAGCGGGGGAGGTCAATTCCAGTGAATTGATCTATTATTTTGATCTTGTGTAAATACAATCTCAGTTACTGAGTATTCATAACATAGGAGACTTTGCAATGGTAATTGATAAGGCCTGTGTCGCTCCAGCTGGCCAGAGAGTTGAATGTGGCAGAAACTGTTTCCTAATGGCAACCCTGCCCTTCTTCTATGGTAATATAATGTTTAATTTTTAATTAGGTCCGTGGCTGCCGAGACAAAGATGTACATTTTCCATACTCCCTTTGAGTTACGTGCAGTCATATGGCTAAATTCTAGCCAATGGAATGTGAGAGGTAATAACAATTTGTGGGATATGCTGATGAAGAGGTATGTTGTCTTTTTGCTTTTCTTCTTTCCGGATGACTGGAATGTAGGCGTGATAGTGAGCTAGCTCAGGCCATGCAGACAAGAGCAGCAATGCCCTAAGAAACACAAAACACAGGTAAAGGACCTGCGGGAGCAGTTGTCACATTAGGGGGACTGCTACATGACAGAGAAAGAACTTCCTACCTTCTATATATGATGTTTATTTATTTGGAGTAACAGTGGCTGAAACCATGCCCTAACTACCAGACGTAATTTAATCTGATCTAAGTGTTTTTCATTTCTATCAGAATCTTTTTTTTCTAATATGTAAAACAGGCCAAAGGAACATTGAGAAAATAAGAGAAATTTTTTGAAAAATAAAACACAGGTTGTACTGGGTCTAGGAGAGTGGGTGATTATTTTCAAGGAGAAGATTTTTTTTCCAAAATAGGGCCAAAATAAGATGAGAAGTACCCCTCTTTTATCAATCACATGGATTCCAGATGTTTAATCGGCATGATGTCAAATATAGTAGTCCCTCCTTATCCATGCGGAATTTCTTGCAAGACCCCTATTGGACACCTAAAACCATGGGTAGTACTAAATCCCATATATACTAGTTTTTTTCCTATGCAGACATACCTATGATAAAATTTGCTTTATAAATTAGGCACAGTAAATGATTAACAACAATAACTAATAATAAGATAGAACAATTATAACAATAAGGGTTACCTGGCCACAAGTACTGGAATACTGCCACAGTTAATCTGATAACCTACTAAGTGACTAGTGGGCAGTAGCATATACAGAGTGGAAATACTGGAAAAAGAGATAATTGAATTTTTTTGGCTAAACTCTGGTTAGCATTTTTTAACTGTCAATTTTTATCAGTGTGTGTGTGGGGTGTGTGTGTGTGTGTGTGTGTGTGTGTGTGTGTGTGTGTAGGCTGTATGTGTATGTGTCTTGTGTGATATACACACAGACACATGCACACGCACAAGCAGAAATCATTTAAATATTCATTTCCACATTTATATCACAGCTGTGAGTTTCTATAGTAAGAGGAATCATGATGTGGATTACAAATTCATGCTAATTTAACATGAATACTTGTGGGTTTTCTTAATTTAAAATAATACTTACATAAGCAAGACACCAATATATATCAAATCTTAACTGGGTCCTTAATTACAGCAGAAAGTTAAACAGAAATTCACATACAAAATGTTACATTTAACTCAAAGACATCAATATATCTCATGCTTTTGTTTTATAGCAAGAATTTTTAACCAACAGTACAACTCAAAAAAGAAAAAAATGTCTCCATTTTCAATAAAAATAAAAATGCTAAAATTAAATAGATTAATATCTAATTTTATACCTTCATTTATATTATGTGCAAAGTTATCTTAAATATTTGTTATGGATGAAGTGGCTTTCTACCAAATTGGGCCTTTTTATAGTAGAAAATGTTAACATAAATTGTAGCATAAATCATTGCCTTGTAGAATACCAGAAGGTGCATATAAAAACCCATATCTTTACTGCACATATTTCCCATTAACCATAATCTATTAGTAATTGAAGTTCATTACAAATTCTTGTCGTCTTCATTGCTATCATGCTGCATGACATACCGAACTTGGCTTGCATAACAAGAAGTCCTTGCTGGGAAATATCCTATTAACAATGATAGTGCATTTGTCATTGTGATAATAAACCCAAGAGCTGCCTGTAGACTATAAATTATCAGGGCGCCATTTGTGCTGCCCTGGCTTGAAGGTTTGTCAGCGCTTCCATTTTAAAACCCTGATTTTCAGTGAGTTGTAACTCAACTATCAGAATCTGCAGTGAGTTGCAACTTTGCATGCAAGGACTGGGCTCAAGACTCCTTTGTAACAATTCTCAAGTACAATTTACATTTCCAATCACAAGAACAAAGGTCTGCTGTCTTGTGCACAGCAGCATTAAAGAGATCTGAAAACGTCATCATTTCCCACCAAAAAAAATAAGTTTCTTTCAATCTGGCCCAGGTTTCTACAGCTATGAAAAATCAGAGTTTGTAACAGTCACAGTTTATTGCCTTAAAACATCATTTTTAATTTGTAAGAGGTAACGACTAAATTTGAAAGTCATGCGTGCAAGGCATCTAAATGAGCCCCTACTTCTACCGCCTTTAGATCAATACTTTGAAAATCATAAAAATTTACATAAAACAGGGAGAAAACATGACTGAGAAGAGAGAGGGGCTTTAGAGAAGCAAACGTGAATTTGACACAGAAATAGCCACAACTGTGTAAATAGATATGTCTTTGCTTGGAGGTGAGCTTTACCCATCTGTAATATTTCTCAGCCAAGAAGCTGGCTGTGTCAGCTGGACCAGAGAGGGCTTCCTGCATTGCAAAGGGACTGGTCCCACAATCTTTGTTTGATCTTTCCTACTTACCTCAAAGTGGGGCTTTAGATTATTACAGTTAAAATTGCTCCAGTACCCAACTAAGGACATGCATTTCCATGAACACAATCATGGTAACCAAGATTCTCAAGTCATGGGATTCTGCAGAGAGGGTGATTGATATTGACCTTGTTTGGAAATTCCTGGGCAAGACCAGACCCTGGGTAGAAAGGGAAAGCTGGCAGTGAAGAAGACATGGCCCAGCTGTCACAGGCGTACTGACTACTAAGGGAGACTGGTAAGTAAAAAAACAAATACAATACAAGATAAAGTAGACATAAATGCAAAACTAAGCTGTAGAAATCTATGTGAAGGAGTGTAAAGAAATTTATTCTTACTAGAGATGTAAAGAAACAGATTTCATGAACAGGACACATTTAAGCAGGATCTTGAGGAATTCTATCATTTGTTTTTCGTTTTGTTTTCTTTAAAGACTACCCCACCCCAACCCCCATCACCACCCCCATCCCTTCCCCAGGGCAAGGCACTTTCTGGGATATGTCACAACATGAGGAGAAAAATAGATTCTGATTTCAAGAATGACCATTAGCTTGGGGTGGGGTGGACTAATTTATACCTAATGGTGACAAATACAAAATCATAGCCAGAATGTACCAATTGCTTAGAGAGGAAGGTAGCAACCAAGGCATAGCCAGAATGAATAAATCTGCTTTTTATTTCAGGGAAACTATAATATCTAGGTCCTCTTAGCCTCCCTCCCATGAGGCACTGGGGCTTTAATCATCAAGTGGAAAAAAGCAAAGCAAATGGGCTTTTTTATTGAATTTATTCTCTAACATCTTTGAAAGAAAAAATCAAATCGTTTAGGCAGTATCAGTTCAATTTCTTGCATAGCAAATTTACTGGGAGGGACTAGATGAAAAACCCTAAATCTATGTCCCAGATGCTATGCTAAGCACTATAACATGTATTTCATTGCATTCCTACAAATCGTAGACTAGGTTTTTAATATTTCCATTTTACAGAGGGAAAAACTGACACTTTGGCAATATGTGGGCACTAAGACAGGTTAAGGTTCACCGAACATCAGACAGCTATTAAGTGATACAGTGGGCACTCCGACCACGGCCTCTGTGATCGCACGGGCTGTGTCACACTCTGGCCTCTACACACGCCTACCATTGTTTGAAAATTAATCTCAGGTAATAAACTAGAACACTGAGAAAGCCTGTTGCCACCATTCAAATCTAAGTTCATATTACTAATAACTATGTTTCAGGTTTTTTTTCTTTTTTTTTTTAAATCCAAGTAATTTGATTGATGTTTTTCGGTCATACATCATTCTGCTTTACTTTTTTTCTCAAGAGCTTCCAGGGCTGTCTGGAAAGTATCCAGCTGCAATCTGTTCTTGTTATGTCGACAATGGCTGGACTTTTTTCCGGATAAGTCTTGTATTCCAAAATGCAGTGATGTCATGTTTAACTAAAAGAAAAAAAAAGATATTATTCCTAAAGTTGATGGGTTCTCTCAAATTACGTAATGCTCTCTTTGGCTTATTTAGAACAAAACCCACAATTCAAAAGCCACGTTTTCATTAGAAAACAGTTCTGATCTCTATAACATTGAAGCATATAGAATTTGTCCATAAATTCCACAGTAGGCTCAGAATCTTTTATTCCCCTGTTAGCATCTTGGCCATTTGGTGATGGATGTCTGTCCCTTCACTTGATGTCTTTTCAAGCTCCAACCTACTTCTCCAATAAATCATAGTTTTGTTTTATTTTTTCCTAGTAAGTTTTATGTCCTTTTGTAGTAGTGAACATGACTTGTACAGTCAACAGAATACTGAAATATTCTGAACAAATGGAGTAGGGTCAGTTTTAATTCCAAATATTTTCCCAGGCAATAGTTTGCCATTTGGAACCAACCTGAAAGTCAATGAAAGCATGACGAGCCATCTGCTCATTCTCTCTCATTCTCAGGAATTTAAAACATTTCCATTCCAACAGTACTTTTCTTTCAAAAAGTTTGCCAATGGCCATATATATTATGTCATTTATCAACCCAAACTTTCCCCGAAATAAAAATAGATGATTCAGGAGAAAGTGGAAAACCTGTTTTGTATCTTATCCAATGATAACCCTAAAGTTTTTTCTTTGTGAGAAACCAAAAAACAGGAGCATCACATTTCTTACTGCAGAGATACAGCAGATGACTTCAGTAAGTCGTGATTTCACTCTGCCCTGACCAATTTCCTGTGTCTTCATGAGCTACAGATGGCTTGAACACGTAATACAGGGTGTGGTTATTGGAGGAAATGAAAATGTTAGAGGTAAGAGAGAATTCTTATTGTTGGAGGTTGGGGGAGAAGCACACAAACCCAACTTTGTTAGATATAGGAAGTAACAAAAAAAATCCATTTTAAGGTTGAGATCTGATAATGAAGTGTATCGAGGTCTTTTATCCTGGGTCAAGCCCAGGGAGACAGGAAACCTCATGGAGAAATCTTTCTGCAATGACAGGCAGCTACTGTAGAGTAAAACTGTCACTTCTAGTATAGCATGGACAATCTTGTAAGTGCAAGAGAGGGCAACAGGGGGCCCCACACCCCAAGATGTATTGCCATAGGCTTAAGAGTGTCATGAGCAAGCATTCCTAAGATCCCTATCTACTCTATATACAACCCTCTAAATGGGTGTGCGGGGGCTGAGAGATGGCCACTGGTTCTCAATAGATCACATATTTATGATGGAGGCTGCTTGGACAGGGGCACTGGAAGCCAGTGAGAGCACAGTGGATGCCAGCGATCATGTTTCACTGCCAACAGAGACCATGACACCATGTTTGTTCGCATTACTGTCACCCTACATGTCCAATGTAAGCACGGGCTCTCCCTCAGAATGAAGTCGAATCTCCCCCTCCTCCAAACTTATACTGTTGACATTAGAAAGAAAGATAGGTAGAGAAAAGTTTTCTGAATTTGAACTTTTAGTTGAAATGAGGGAGTACTTTTTCTGAATTTACCTACAAAGAACTGTATTATATTTTCTACTGCTAAATGGAAATGAAGTTGAAAGCAACAGAAAGTTAATTCCAATTTCTGAAAAAAAACAAATTAAAATTTTTCTCTTGTGGCTTTCAAAATATGCATCTATCACTCATGTAAGGACTCAAAATCTATATAAGTCAGTTTCTTCCTCCTTTCACCCTCAACATAAATATTTCCAATATCAGGGCATGACATGTTGTCTTTGGTGTGGCATTGAGCATTCCCATGACAATAAAACAGGTTTGATTTCAGATTTGGTATTTTACATTCTAATAATCCCTTCTTCCTATTTCCATACAAATGTATCTTAATCAGGGTGGTAGAGATCTTACCACCCTGAGCCAAACTGTGCTTTCTGCCCGTTTCCATGGATTACCTCTTAGGCACAGTGCATTACAACCCCGGGAAGATGATCTCTTAAACACAATCCAATACATATATATTCATGCTTTCACACGTTGCCCCATGAGAAGAGGCGTGTATTCCTCCTTGAGTCCCCTCTATTAATCATACCCTACCCCAATAGGATGCTGTAAGCCCTTGCCATCTCTCTGTCCAAATGCTCTTTACTCAGAAGACCCGTGACTCTTTTTTACCTTCTTCAGGACTTAACCTAAATTCACTTTAAAAGAGGCCTTCCCTGACCTTTCTTTTCAAAATTGCAACCCTCTACTCCTGACACTATTCCCTTCCCTGCATTTTTTTCTATAACATATGTTGCCATTTTAACATATGCATTACTTACATATTTCATTTATGATCTGTCTCCTCCATCTCCCACCCATACATTACAACTTTACGAAGACAGGCAATTAGCCTCCAGAGAGATGCTAGACGTATGTTAGAAGGATGTGTGACTTCAAGTTTATTTTGAAAATAAAATAAGGTACCACACATACAGTATGAACATTTGTTGGCAACTTTCTCAGTCTTGTATCCATTGCTGGGCCAGCGATCTCATACATGCACACCAGTGGTCACACGATTAAGTGCGTTGGTACAGTTACAAGAGGCAGAGGGTGAAAAGTAAAACATGAGTCAAGGAAAACGTTCTCACCAGTGTCATCTCAGTACTCACTACGGTCTCTAAAGATGAGCTATCATTGCCACGTATTTCTCAGGGAAGAAGGGCCACCCCTGCACTTACTCCAGAGCTGTGGGTGCTCCTTCGTCTCTATAATAGCTGAGTACTCTCATTTGTTAGGGAAGAACAGCCATTTCTTATCATTCTTTTATGTCTGGCCCGTCTCAAAAACGTCCCAGTATTCACTTACTTTAAATAAATTGGATGGTTTTCATAGACACTTTCTGAAATAATTCTTTCATTCCTCTGTGTCTTTCCACCAGTTTTGGAGAAACTTCGGGAAATAATTCAGAACTGGGCTTTGTCCTTATCCTTTTTCAATGTATATATTTTTAAACTTAGTGGATTCTCCACTTTTTCCTGTTGGCTTTTTTCCAAGCCTCCAACAACAGCGTTTTCACCTGTACTGACCCCAGCAACATCATTACCTGACACAGAAGAAGCCCCTTCGGGAAGCTAGATTCCTTCTCCTCAGGTGGCTGAGCTTCCAGGTTGGAAGCCTCAGCTCTTCTCAACAGACCTCCTTCTCTTTCAACGTTTTTTGCAGAACTTATTGTGACTTTGACAATCAAAATCAAGTTTACTTATGTAGCTGGAGAAACAATATGTGCTGGCAAAGGAAAGTAGTGACAAAAGGAGGTATATTATTTTCACTACATAAAAGACTGGCAGGATGGCTTGTTGACGTATCATAATGATGATGATAATTATTATAATAACTATGATGTGTTGATCACTCAAAAACACAGAAATTTTCCCAGGTAACTGTCTTTTTTCTGCCTCACGTAAAGACAGAGCTATTATTGGGGCACTCTGAACTCCTGGGAGGGAGGCAGAAGTAGCTCAAGTGGGATGTGGCTGGTGAGACTGATGCCTGCCTTGTGACAAAAGGGGTGTTGGACCTTGCAGAATGACACAGACCACTTCATGCTGAACTACAGAGAGCAGGTGTGGGGAGGTGAATGACTTAGGAAGAATTACCATGAACTAGGGTAGGAAAAAAAGTACTGAACTGTTTAAATACTACATTTTAAACAACAACCCATGGAGAATCAGTAGGAGATTGCAAATCCCCAATACTGACTGATTTCTAAGACCCTTCAAATCTTAAATAAATGTTATAATCTAAACATCAGTCCCCTACTTTTTCTTTGTGCACTGTGTAATTTTTCCTCTTGACTCCCTTATCCTCAGAGTTAAGTTTTAAACAAATTTTATAGATAAAGGAACTGAGCAAAAAATAATATTGTGTATATACATAGCACAATTAACTTACACAACAAAAACTCACTTGGCACAGATATGTGCCCGAAACTGGGCTACGGGCTGAGGATTAATCACAGAATCAGATGGGGAAGATCCCAGTTTTCCATAGTCTAGATTTTAGCGTGAGTTACAGACGAAAGGGAAAAATTAACAGGGTGTTAAATGAGGTTCTCTCCATCTTGGAGTTTTAACTGAGGCTACAAAGCTGAGAAAAGTAGATACAATGCACCCCAAATCTTAAATCAGTGTGTTAGATCTTCTGTGCTGTCTATGCAAAAGGACTGGATAGATTTGGTTCTGCTATTTTCCTAACACTTATCTCCTGGCTACAAAAAGCCAGAAACAAGAGTGGCCTGGGGAGGAGTGATGGACAGAGTGTCATCAGCAAGCAACCCAGGGCACAGCAGGGCAGACTGTTCATCTTCAAAAAGTGTAATCCTCAGAAAGCAGACGTCTGGGAGATTAGGGTCTCAGTGTCTTACTAGTCATGGCTGAATGCCTCCAGATGACCTTGTGTAACCTTTGGTAGCAGGTTTCACTGGAAAAATCTTTGTTATGATCTGAACGTGTCCCCCCACAATGCATACGCTGAAACTTAATCCCCAAAATGATAGTATTTGGAGGTGGAGTCTTTAGAAGGTGATTAGTTCATGAGGTTCATGAAGCTCTTATCAATGGGATTAGTGCCCTTATAAAAAGAGGCTCAAGAGGGATCCCTCTCCCCATCCACCATGTGAGATTACAGTGAGGAGATGGCCATCAGTCTTTTCACCAGACACCAAATCTGCTGGCACCACGATCTTGGACTTCCAAAATTGAGAAATAAATGTTTGTTGTTTATAAGTCACCGGTTTTATGGTATTTTGTGTTATAGCAGCCTGACTAGACTCCAACAGTCTTGCAAACCATAAGACTGGCATTGCAAGATTGAATTATTTTCCCTGCTCCACATACAGTGTCAGCAAAAGGGACTTGTACATGGTTTATCTCAAAAGGGGATTGCTCAAAGGAGTGAGGTGACTCCAATACAGTTGTTTGGGGGAGTAGGCCACAAGAAGCCAGGAACTGAAGGAGGTGTAATCAATCAGCATCTATTCTAAGGCATTCACTGTCGGAAAACAGCAGATGGGTTGTCCTGAACTTGAGAAAGGATTAGCAGACACAGAAGTCCCTGATGCCAGGTTATAGTAATCCGAGTGAAATGCACCCTTTCATGCCTCCCCCAGCTCTGCCCTGATCCAGTCCTCAAGATGACATGGGGAACCTACATAGCGGGGTGAGGGCAGGAGGGGAATGCAAGCTGAGGGAAGTAGTAAAGAAACTGATTGTGTCCTCTTGGTTCAATGCCTGAGACAGGCCCAAGTTGTAGGAGCTAAAAAGCTTTAAATAGTGCAAGTCGATGTATTAATGTGTTGCTGTCTCTCTGGGTTGGAATTTTAATACCTGAGAGGAACAGAGGAAGCTATGGCATTATCCACTGTGGAGGATAATGAGTACAGAGTTCAAGGTGAATGGAAAGGTATTTTCTGCTTTAAACACCAACTCTGACTCATTCACTAGTCAGATTTTTAGAGAACAAATAACCCTGCACACTGATTAGTGCTGTGAATGAGTTAAACAGGTCAGGAGAGGCCTCCTTCAGGCTAGTGTTCTTGAACTTGAGACCTGAGTGATGGGAAGAAGCCAAACAGACATGGAGATCTAAAAGAGCATTCTCACCAGAGGAGACAAGAGGAGGAAATGCCATAGGACAGAAGCCTTTAATGATCTATAAATGGACCAAAGGGCAGCATTAGAAGAACCAGATGGAGAGAGGCCTCTGATGGAGTTGCTATTGAGAGTAGAGTCCTGGTTCTTTTGTGGCTTTTAGAGTATGGCCTTGAGTCTGAAATTAATTACAAAGGCAATAAGAAGCCATAAAAGATAATCAGATTTGTGTTTAAAAAAACAAAACAAAGAAAAAACACATGTCTATGAGGACAACATATTTTGATGAGTAAGGGTGGGCATAGGGGCACTTGTTGGAAGCATTTTACTAGTCTAGATAAGACACGATGGTGGCTTGGCCTAGGTATTGAAAGTAGAGTTCAAGACATGTGGGTGGGATTTCAGAAATAAGTTGTAGGTAAAATTTGGACCATATACTAAAGGGTCAATTGAGAATATATAGTGGATGTTATGGGTGCCCTGTTCCTACCCTCTGTATTAGCAGATATACCCATTTCCCAGACCCCATGAGTATCAGATGCTAATCGTTCACAGCTGCCACTTCCTCTGGAGAATTTTCCCTAGTAAAATAACTGCAGTATTTGGGAAGTTAGGTTCTCCAACCTTCCACTCCTGGGGAACCAGAAACCTGACAGGTAACCACAGGCCAGCCTCCAGGTGTGACCAACTTAACGTACAGTTTGCACTCCAGAACTTCCCTGTAGGACCATGCTAAACCTGGTCTTACTTAGCTCTTTCCCCCCCAGTTCTCCTGTTTTCCTCCCCTTTTCCGGAGAGCAGTCACCAAATAAATCACTTGACTATCACTAAATCAATACCAATATAATAAATCACTGGAGAATCCCTGTCTAACCTCTGCTTTAAAAAAAAGAAAAAACCTGAGAGAGAATTTAATTTTGAACATGTTACTTTCAACATGACTATGAAGCATCCAAGTGGTGATGTTAAGCAGGCAGGTTGATATATGACTCAACCTTGAAGAGATGGAATATATGGGCATCAGTAGCATATGGATGGTATTAGCAGCCAGAGGAATGGATAAAATCTCCAAGCAGGTGTGTAATTAAATAAGAGGGTCTAGGACTGAGCCCCGATATCTCTAACATTTAAAGACAGAAGGTAAGGATTTTGTAAAGAAGAGAGTATAGTATCTTGGAATTTGAAGAAACCCTATCTTTACGCCTATATTTTGGGTTTATGTTCTTTTTTTTTTTTTTTTTTTTTTTTTTTTTTTGTGGTTGGCTCCCTGACCAGGAAAGCGAACCCAGGCCGTGGCAGTGAGACCACTAGACTCTCAGGGAACCCCCATTATATTTTATTTTGGGTTTCTATTAGGGTTCCACTATATGATTATGAAAAGTATTACATTCCTTAGTGACCATTGACTGTGCCCTTTAATATATAGCATGGAGAAAATGCAAGAAATGTGATTTTTCTGTGAAGAATCTTTTAATCATTGATACCTGCAAACTGATGCTTTTAGAGTCTTTGTAGTGCTAGGCGAGGTTATTTCAAGTGAACTACAGAAATAACTCACGTCATCAATGAATCTTTTTTCATTTGAACTAAGTCCCCAGTCCCTATAACATTAGAATTTTCCTCATTTGCTAAGTCTTCCAATTACTTTCTAAATTGAATTAATAGTACACTAAACTTTTATTTCCAGAAAAATGAGTTCAGATAGAGGTCATCCATGCAAATGAGTTGAATGATCTCAAACTAGCATTTAAGTATGTCAGAAATTTCTATCTATATTGGTTTATTTTTTAAAGGTAAATTAAAGGCAAGAATGTGAATTTTGTATATTTACTTCAAGAGAGATTTCTGAAAATGACAGTACGTTCATCTATACCTTTAGTACCCATCAAGCAACTTATCAGGGAGCAAAATTTATGGCAGGCCCGAGACTCCCAAAATGAAGAGGCAACAAACCGAAGATGTAAGGGTACTAACAGACATTCTGGGATAAATATAATATGAATAGTCTATCTGTAAACTATTAAAGCTTATAGCAAGTTAAAAGGTAAGAAATTCTGACTATGATGAAGCTCAAAGCTCTTAATTCTTATTTAATCTTCCCTGCAATGATTTGAGTTAGGTGGTATTTTCTTCAACTTAATAGTGGTGCAAATGATCAAACTGCTCAGCAACTTGTTTGAGGAAGCAAAACTAGATAGTGGTGGATTAGGACTCTAACCTAGGTCTCTCTGATTCCGAGGTTCATGCTCTATCCCCTACACTAAGATCAGTCATGAAGATGCAACTCATTACCCTTAAATGTCCCAAGTCTCTTCAGAACTGCAAAAGAAAAGATTTCCAGAAGGCAACATTGAGGGGGGCAAAGGACAACTACATGCCTAGTCTCTGACTCTCTCCCTGTGAGTGTATCTCCCCAATGGGACCTCACTCATTGATCCTCGTACTTCTTTTTGTCCCTGTAAAAAAAAGATCACATTTCTCTTTGTCTTCAAACACAATTTACATATATTTTCCCAAGGAATTTACAAAAAGTTGGGAGCAGGGTATAGTTTCAAATGAAGATATAAAAGCTGCAGTTCCAAAATTCAGGTATAAAATCCTAAAATAACAGAATATTTTGGCAAAGCCGTGTCTGGAGCTTAGATGTTACAAGGCCGTGTCTGGAGCTTAGATGTTAGGTGGGTGAACATTGGTATTTCAATTTTTTATGTTTATTTGCATTCATTTTTTGCATAAGGATTGAAACAGATTGGGCCAAAAGAAAGGGAATTTAGACCATCAGAGCTCTGTATATACATCCAGAGATATAACAGATTATTTGAGTACAGGAATTATGTTTGGTCGTCAGATTGATAAACAGGAAAACAAGAAGACCCCTTGAGAGTAAGGAGGCTGGACATCTGCATGAGACTCAGCACCAAGCTGTAAATCATTGGAGGCTATCAGTGAGTCTAGTTATACTAGAACCTCATCACCAACATCTGGTCTGTCAAGACTGGAAGCCCCCTTTGGAGGCTGAATTATATTACTGAGGATCTAAGCTATGAAAAACACAGATGATGCATCATTTTTCTGCCTTATTCAAGTATACTTTCTTTTTTTCAGTACAAAGGGGCAATAATGGGAAAACCTAGACCTAAGTTGCAGGGGCAAAACAGACAGCATTGCCCAAACTATAGCAGTCACAAATATAAGATAACAATAGCGATTTTTCCCAAGTAACTACAATGGAGGCCAATATTTATGATGTCTAGCAGCTAGTTGCTTTAGAATATCTCTATTAAAATTAGTCTCAAGTGGAAGGGGGTTCTGATTTCCAGCTAAACTAGCAGTTCTTTAAAATGTACATGACTGATTCCCTGTGTTAGTTGACTCCCAGCCCCACTCCCTACTTAGGGATTTTCAGAAATATTTGAGCCAGGGACGTTCTAGGAAAACTGTTCTTATCTCAGATATGCAGGAGAGTAGTTTGGAGTTAATTAAACTTCAAAATTAATATTAAAATAATCTGTACTCAGAAAATGGAACATTTAACAGAGCTGCTACTGTCAGAGGCCAGTAAAAGTCCCTTCAGCCCAGCTTATCATAAACTGAGATAATCTTGTCAAAACTCATTCTCTTCTATCTTCCTTCCTAACTGTTCATTATATCATCTTGTGACATCCATTACCTTTTATGAATCCACTCATGTCCTAGTTTACATAAAGTCTTTGATCCACCCTCCCTTGCAACAAAGGGAATTTATTCCTGAAGTAGGCTCACCGTAATTTCATAATATACTAGTATAGTGGGCTGAATGGTGGTGCCCACAAAAATATACCCATACCTTAATCTTGAGAATCTGTGAATGTGAATTTATTTGGAAAAAAAGGTCTCTACAGATATAATTAAGTTAAAGATCTCAAGATGGCATTATCCTGGATTATCTGGGTGCACCTTATATCCAATGACAAGTGTCTTTATAACAGGCAAAACAGGAGAAGCCAAAGGGAAGAAGGCTGAATGAAGACAGATAGAGATTGGAATTAGGAAGCCAAAAGCCAAGGAACATGAGGGCCCAGCAGAAGCTGAAAGAGGCAAGGAAGGGTTCTTCCCTTGAGCCTTAAAAGAGCACAGTCCTGTCAACATCTTAATTTGAGACTTCTGGTCTCCAGAACTGTAAGACAATACATTTTTATTGCTGTACACTACCAAGTTTGTGATAATTTGTCACAGTAGCCAAAGGAAATAAATACAACTGGGAATAGCATTAAAACTTCATAATAATTATAACACAAATATAATAAAAGGTGGAATACATACTCTAAGAATACAGTTACTGAATAAGTTACTGAGGACCTGCTAGCACTTTTGGAGCATTTTGTACCCAGAACTATCCCATATTTCTTTGTCATTTCAAACTTATAGAACCATGCAAGTTGAGCAAGACCATTCCAGTTTTACAGCTAATGAAATTGGATCTCAAAAGGGTTAGCATTTTTCACAAAGACTGTAAGTAGGTAAGAGTGGAGATTTGTGTCCAGATCTGTCTAATGTCAAACCTTTCGCTCTTTCTAATATGTCATTCAGCCTGTTCCACATAGGGCTCACTTATTTACAATCATCTCAAAATTAGAGTAAATGGTGGTGTAAGTGGAGAAAGTCTAACAGAAACTTAGGCTGCCAAAAACTCAGTGTCATAGAAGGTACTGTAATTTTCATCTTTCTATTCTAAAACATGTCTTCTGTAATCTTTATTTTCTTTCTAGAAAAAGGCTATAAACCAACTATGGTTGAGTGAAATTTGCATCTTCCTTTGCTTAATCTTTTCAGATTTTTAGAAAGCTGAAAATTACTCAGAAGACAGAGAGATCAGTCATAAATATTAATCATTATTTTATTTTATTTTATTTTATTTTGCTTTTTGGTATGTGGGTAGCTCCCTGACTGGGAATCGAACCCAGGCCGCAGCACTGACAGCGCCAGCGCCAAAGCCCTAAGCCACTACACCACCAGGGAACTCCCAATCATTATTTTAAATATGATACTACATTAGTCAAATATAAACTATGAGTATAGATTGGTTAGAGTAAGTCTGAAAAAGTCTAACCTAAACTCTTGACACATTCTAGGGAGGATTCCAAAAGTTTCCGTGCCCATCAAGGTGAAAAGAAGGTTATGGCAGCAAGAGAAATTATGCCAAAAAAAACCCACTCAAAAATTTATGGAATAATAACTTTAAAAAAAGTAAAATCATATTGTAACCACTCCCTCAGAAGTTCTTAAATTGCTACTTTATTCCTGGCTCTCTCCTCAGACAAAGTGAACAAACTGCCGAGTTTGTGAACATTTGTTATTGTCATAGAAGAAGGTAAACTATTTTCATAAATATGCAAGTAACTCCTACTCGTCTTCTGAAGTATTTCCAGAAACACTGCTGCAGTGCATGTCTACTTCAAATCTGATGATATTAAAAAGGAGGAGGAAGTGCAGAGTGTGCAGCTTGGAGACAGTTCTGCCTAGGAGAGCTAGCAATTAGAGCAGGGGATAGGCAAGCAGGCCTGAAACAATGAAAACTATCAAGATAATCTGTTTAATGTGATCTTCCTGCAGGCCTGAGGATGTGTAAAGGAATGGGCTTTGTTTCTGTAGGGGAAAAATAGTGAAACAAGAACAATCTCTTTATGATCTCACTGCTTATGCACTCACATGTTTTGTATTCTTTGGAAAAAAAGTACAACATAGATACAAGACAAGAGTCTTTATCATATGGGATTGTTTTTGTCTATTTACTTGTTGCAGTGTTAGGGACTTTCTGTCCACCATACTGTGAGCTTAGGGGAGTCAGGGGCCTTTGAGGACAACCCCTTAGAATGTCCTCATGCCCAGCCATGCCATGGAAGCAAAAGAGGCACCCTTCAGTGTGGATTGAATGGATGGATGGATGGATGGATGGATGAGAGGAAGAGATAGATACAATGATAAGTACAAAGGTTTTGAAATGAAACAAGACTAAGTCCCTATTCCAACACCCCTCAGCTACTTGATCTTGGATAAGCTCACCACATCTCCAAGCCTCAGTTTTCTCATCGGGTACTCACCAGGTATTGGGCCCAGCTTATAGTAGGCGTTGGATTCATGGCAGCTGTCATTAAACTCTCAAGACAGTGAACTCCATAGTTGACATTGAGAGAATAGCTTAGCAAGGAATTTATTTTTTTCACATAAAAGATATTTTTGAGCACCTATGGTATGATAGATGCTGTGCCTGGCTCTTAAGATACAGCGATGAAATAACATGAAACCTACTCTCACCACATAGCAGTGAGATATATCTCCAAAATGACAATAATAAATATAAAATGTATTATCTACCATTATAAAAACTTTATTAGTATTAAAATAATATGGTAAATGTTATAACAGAACCACGCACAAGAATCAATGGGAATATAGAAAAAAGAAATTACAGGGAAGACAGGGAGAAAAGGATAGTTTTAGGGGAGGTAGTAATTCAACTTATAAAATAATATTAAGAATTTTTGGAAATCGCTGTGTTGAAGGTCACAAGGCATTCCAGGGATAATGACTAACCACTGCAAAGACCAGGATCAATTACCAGTGTTTCAAGGAGGGCTATAACATCTTGCCCTCAAATCTTTTCCCAGAAGATGCTTCCCTTTCTGTTGAACACTGTCATACCCATGCAAATATCCCTGGGAAAGTAGAACACTAAGTGGCTGAGGCCATAATATGCATGGGTGATTAGACAAAATCGTCTATGTAAGAACCCAAGTCCCTCTAGGCAAAGCTGGACGACATTCAGCAAGGAAAGAGCCAGCTTCCGTGATAATTCTTGTTTTTTATAGATTTGTCAAGGAGTAGCCTACTGAATCTGTAAGATACAGAGGAATTCGTGGTTGAGGGGAATATAAATAGCTTCCTACATCATTTACCTTGAACCAAAGGTTTGGGTCCTGAGCTCTTTCAAAAGAGCCTCTGCCTCTTCACTTCCTCCATCCACATTTGGATTTGGAGTTGAACTGAGACAGTACCTGGGATTCCCTAAGGTAGAACTCTGTTACTATGCACTCCCTAATCCCAGCTTTCCCTTCCGCTTCTGTAAATATTCAAAAAGCCCTTTTTGTTAAGATTTGGAAATAGCTCACCCTAAGACAGCACTTCAGGGATTACAAAAAAAAAAAAAAAAAAAAAAAAAGAGCATAAACAACAGTGGAAAGTTATCTTAATGGGATGAGATTTGGGGTGGGTGCTCATTAACATGCATCTCACTAATCTTTCTCTATGAGAGTTATGCTTCATGAGGTCCTAGAGCTTCCTTGGAAATGTTCTCAGGTATTGGCAGGTGTCTTCAAAACAAGCAGTTCTCTAGGCTCTTCACTTCAAGTAAAATAACTTGCACTGACCTGGTATTTATACTGAGATCCAATGCAATATTTTGTTTAAAGAAAATGTTTCTGCCATTTCAAAAATCTGGAAAACATTGATTGAGAGCAGTAGTTCTCAAAGTTTGGCAGGCATCTAAGTCATCTGAAGAACTTAAGTAAAATGCAGATTTCTAGTCCTAGCTTCTAGAGCACAGGCATCCAACCTTTTGGCTTCCCTGGGCCACATGAAAAAAGAATTGTCTTGGACCACACAGAAAATACATTAACACTAATGACAGCTGATGAGCTAAAAAGAGGTTGCAAAAAAAAAAAAAATCTCATAATGTTTTCAGAACTTGTGTTGGATCACATTAAAGCTATCCTGGGTTGCAGGTTGGACATGTCTATTAGATTTTCTAATTCAGTACATCTGAAATGGGACTGAAGAATTTGAATTTATGACAAGTTCCAGATGATGCTAATACTACTGGCCTGGAGAGCACACTTTCAGAATAAATAATATAGGGAGATAAAACTGGCTTGGGAGGACGAGACTCTAGATTCTAGACTTAAATATGCCATTATCAAGGAGTAGACACATTTGAGAAAATCATCCTCCCTCTCTGAGCTTCAAGTTCTACAAATATATAACTTGTAGGGATGGGAGAGCATACTGTTTCAACTGTTGATGACAGAAAAATGACTCACATTGGCTTAATAACAAAATGGAATTGATTGGTTTGTGAACTTGGGAAATTCATGCATTTCTGGATGCAGGTTTTCAAACAATGTCATCAGAATTCTGAGCTTTCCCATCTCTGGGTTTGGGGTCATTTCAAGCAGTCTCAGCATCATGATGACAAGAGAACCACTAGTGATGCCTGGCATATATTTGACCAGTTTAGCCACCTTAGAGAAGGATCTCTTTCTCAATAGTTCCAACCAAAAGTATGAGTGAGGGCTGGAGCACCTTTCTTGGAATGGGTCTCATGAAAGGACTCTGTTGACCAGACCAAGGATATATGCAAACTCTTGGAACTAAAGGGTAGGGTAAATACAGATCAGGCCATATAAACTGAGAGTGGAAAAGAGCTGACTTCACAAAATTACACCAAAGTGTTGCTATCGGAAAGGGGAATGGTGAGGTAAAGTCAGAGGTTGTAACTCAGGACCCAGTAAATCAGATCAGTGTTTCTCAGAAAAAAAACTTTAAAGCTGTGGACCAGGAGCCAAGAGGATTTTGTAAAACTTTCTTTAAAGAGGTTCATCTGTTGAAAGTCGTTGGAAGTTTTTTGTTTGTTTGTTTGTTTGTTTGTTTTAAATTACATTTACTTGTTTTCATTCTTTTCAAACATCACCTGCAACCCCAGAGCTGTAATTCCCTGGATGGGTCAGGGAAGATATTGCCAATGGAAGAGTGGGCATTTTGGAGTCAGTCAGACCTGAGTTTGAATCCCAGAATACCATTGACTATTTGCCTTGTTCTTTCCATTTCTGTGGAATGAGGATATCAATATATAGTAGGGTCATGGTGGATTTCAAATTCGATGATGTACGTGAAGCACCAACCCATTACAGAGACCTAACAGATAACCATTTTTATTATCATTGCCAGACTTGGTGGGCCCTTGTGGTCAAAATGGTCTAGACACCAATTAGAAGCTTCAGGTTATTTCAGTCGATGGACTGATTAGACCCAGCCAGCCAATTCTAACAAAGTCATCGAGTTGACAGACTCAGCGTTGTTTGTCTTTTTATTCCCCCAACTCTCAGCGAGTCCTGACATCTTTTAAATAAGAAATCTGGATCACTTCTAGGAGTTTAAAACAGAAGGTGGGAAGTAGACTGGGTGAGGTGAACATTAAAAAAAAAAAATAGACGAAAACAAAGAGAATTGGGAATCAGTGGGAAACTTCATTTTCTTGAATTAGCATATTTAAGTGAAACTTAGAAGTTGTTCCTTCCCTGAAACAATGCATTTTATTAAAAGCTGTTTAGAGCTCATAACCATTCTGCTGATTTTCTCAAAACACATTCTCCTTATAGGCCAGTGCTAAACTGTGCATACGAAATGAGCTCAACTTAATGTTGTGTTAAAAAGAATGAGATCTCTAGAGCTGTCTCTTTTCTTAATAATATGTAATCATACTCTATCTACTTAGTTTTCATTTAACTTGCCCCTTGCAGGCAATGAATCCAGTTTAATTAAATGTGCCTTTAAATAGTTGAACGGCACTCATTTGCACCTAGTAAGCCTCCCTTTAATCCTATTAAGACCCGCTCAAGATATAATAACCCAATAAAGAGTTCGCGTAAGATATGTGTCTGATACCACGAAGAAAGTCTGACATTTGCTCTGTAATTTAGTGAAATCCGTAGTAGTTTTTGGGCACATTGTTGTAACTGGATGGAGCCTGTGTGGGGCATCGGGTTCTGGAAGGCAGCATCTGGATCAGTCCTCGTATACAGCACATTTGGAGATGAGCTGGTGATCCTCTGGATCAGAGTCAGCAATGCCCACAGATATACCACACAGCTGCCCATGGGGGCTCTCAGAGTGCCCATCGCTCTGGTCATATTCCCTGGGGACACTGGGTAGATGGAGCTTTGGTTTCTCCTATTACAAGATTTGGTGAAAGAACAGGGAAGCCAATCCTGAAAATTGAGAGAGCAGAGTTAGGTGGTATTTTCCAGTCAAGACATGATAATATTAGAGAATTATGAAAATGGTCATCCTAGTCACTGAGTCCCTCAGTTAAAGAATGAACTCTATTCAACCTAGTGGTTAATTATTCATTAATTTAACACATTATTTATTTAGTGACATCAATCACTAGCTCTTATTACTGATCAGAGACACGACAGCAAATGAAACAAAGTCTGTACTCCTCAATTTTATATTATAGTTGGGGAAGACAGAGAATAAATAAAACAGACAATAAGCAAATAAATATGTAGTGTCAGGTGGTGAAAAGAAATAAAATACATCATGTTAAAGGGGAGTCAGATGAAAGGGGTAGGGAGATGCAGGGTGGGGTGGATGTGGTGTCAGAGAAAACCTCTTTTGTTAGATACTATTTTGCAGGATCAGATTTCACATACTCTTGGGGGTTATGTATACTGGGCTAAGTCCAGTGCTGGAGACTTGAACATAGGACACTGATGACCTAGCTATATATTTATGACACTCCGATTAGTGGATTAGGTAGATTAGGTTGAATGGGAGGGGCCTCCTTTCTTTATTTGTATCCTTGCTTAACAGAATGCAAGAGGACTTCCCAATTATTCTCCCCAACATTACAAGTGCCACATTATATTATCCTCTATGAATTCTAGTATAAGTAAGCCTTGCCTAGTGAGAAGACAAGTCCTTTAGTCATGGGGACTTAGTCTCTTAGTTATTTACTTCCCACCCATCAAAAATGCCTCTGTAATACAGGGGAATACAAACTTCTAAAACGTACTCTGATTTTTAAAAATTTACATTTTAATACTTTAGGCTTTTCAAATAACTGCCATGTGTATCATCCCAACAACTTGTGTGATAGAGAAGTTTGACAATGTCTAGATATGTGATCTTGAGCAATCTCATTCATTCATTCATTCATTTAATAAATATAATTTAAGTTCCAAGATTAATATCCTTGTAATTCAATTTCCTCATCTAAAAATTAGTGACATTAATACTCATTTTGTATGAAAGATGTGAAAATGGTGGGATAATATAGGTTGAATTACTATCATAGTACACTTAATAGTAGGCTGACCAGATATACCCTTTTCAATGGGACAGAAAACAATGGTACTATCCCATTTCAAAAGGTACATCTGGTCAGCCTACTTAACAGATGCCCTAACAAAAGCCATTCATGAGTCCTGATGTGTGTGAGAAAGAGATACAAGATATCATGGAAAAGAAATAGTTGCAGGTAAGATCAAAATGGACTTTACAACCTAATTGTCATGAGGTTTGCTTGAAGTGTTTTATGCAAAGAAGTGGCATGATCATACTCCAAACTGTATGGAGAACAGATTAAAAGGAGACAAGAGTAGAAGTCCAAAGAACATTTAGATGACTGTTGCAATGTTCTAGGTGGGAAATGATGGTGGTTTAGGTATAACAAAGGAGATGAAGAGACAGTCCGGACACAGGGTATGGTGCACAGGACTTGGTGATCAAATTAACATAGAAAATAAGGCAAAAGAAAGAGACTCCCTGTTTTCTGAATTAGGTAATGACACCATTTTCTGAGGAAGCAACACCCAAGGATAAGAAAGTTTGGCATTTAGTTTTCAACATACATTGAGATTCTTAATGAAAATATAGACCTGATGCTCAGAAGATAATGCTAACCTAGAAAATAAGTTTGGGACCATTAGCAGTAGATGATATAAAGCCGTGAAAGAAAATGGGATCACCTGGAGACAAAGTGAAGCATGAAAAGAGACAGCTTTGAAGAACTCTTCAACTTAAGGGCTATATAAAAGGAAGAAATGTTGAGACTGAAGACCTAGAATATAGAAGGAAAAGCACAGAAGCCATGAGGTATGATTCAAGGAGAAGGTAGTTACCTATTCTGTCAAAACGTGCTCCGAGTTAAAGTTAAATAAGGATTTAGCAAAAGAGGTCATCGAAGACCTCAAGAGTTAAAGAGGCAAGCCAGGTTGAAATAAATATGAAAATAAAGAGGAAATAACAAGATGGAGACATTTTCCAGGAAATAGTTATTAAGACCAACTACATGGCAGATGCTATTCTACATGTTGAGGTTAGACTAGTAAAGTGAAAATCAAAAACAAAAACTAAAAACACACGTGAAGATACTTCTGTTATAGAGGGGAGACAGACAATAAGCATACAAATAATTAAATATAAAATGTCAGGTGGAAAAAATAAAGTGACATTAAGGGAGATAGGACTACTCAGTGGGGGTGGTTATTGTTTTATAGAGGGAAGCTGTCACTTACAAGGTAATGTTGGAGCACAGACCTACAAGAAGTAAGAGAAAGAGCACGTATCATGAGAATATCTATGTGTGCACACTCCAGGCAGAAGGAACAGAACATACAACAGACCTGAGTCAGCTATATGCAGAGCATTTTTAAGAAATGACAATGAAGCCAATTGGGCTGAAGTAAAGTACATAAAGTGAAAAGGAGTAGGAGGTGAGGTCAGAGTGGTGATGGGACGGGAGTGGGCAGATAATGTCAAGATCTGGAAATCTTTTTTCAAGACTTAGCCTTTTCCTTTAAGGTGGGAAGCCACTGGATGTGGGGGTTTCAGCAGAGGCTGCTGCCGGGAGGCAGAATAGAAGCAAAAAGAGCAATCAGGTGACTATTCTAGTGGTCAAGTAAGGGATGATAGAAGGTTGTACTAGGTGATAGTGGCTGACATGATGAGAAAAGGTAAAATTCTGAAAAATATTTTGAGGCTATAGCTGAGTTATTTGCTATTGAATTGGATGTTAAGTATGAGAGAAAGAGGGAAGTTAAGAACGCCTTGGTAGATGAGTTAAGAAATTAACTGTGAAGGGGAATTGAAAATATTGGGCAGTGGCTGAATGAGGTTAAGGATCGAGGTGGTCATTCAAAAACATGTTTGAATGCCAAGGAGAAGACTCCATTAAGAGAGAATACTTTAAATTTAAGAGAAAGAAGATATAGAGAGGTCCCTAAGAATGTGATATGGGACCTGAATATTGGGAGCCTGAATATTAAGTCTCCAAAAATTAGCCCCAAGGAGAAAGGGAGATGACAAGTCTACCTCCTATCCCTATTACGAGACAAAACTAGCTTCCTCTTCAGTAGGCTAC